>PVKS010009635.1:0-63245 GCA_004027875.1 Aplodontia rufa | reverse complement strand
TCATTGGAATAAGGTGCAGCATAAGGCACCCTTCCTGTCTTAGGTTGATAAGGGGGTTGAAAGGATTTTCCCGTCACTGACTACCAGCCCCTTGAGCTTGCATTGCTGACTCATGGTCATCAACTCTGAGGGCAGCATAAGCTTGCTTGATCCCCTCCATGCCTTTTTACCGCAAGACCAATCACAAAGCACATAATGACACTGGCCACTCTTCCCCAGGACTTAGCCAGATTACTTAGGTAGCCGAAACGCAGTTCAGGCAGGTTGCAGATACACATAGACCCAATGTCCGTCAAAATGTCCATTTGTTCTTGCAGTAAACTCGTTGGTTAGGTCAATAGTCCAATGTGCAGGTGTTGATCCTAATTTGTGAAAGCCTTTGCAGCTGAGCTGGACAAGTTGTTCAAGGTCAGCCATCAGCACAGTCATCGCCAGGGCTGTAACAGCTGCAGCTAAGATGTCAAAGTATCTCTAATTACGCCAAAGGGGGACTGGCAGGTTTTCCTTTTTCTCTCTAGAAAGCTACCAAAGGCTCTGAAAAACAACTTAAAAACCTCTATGTAAAATAGCAACCTTTCTTGAAAGACCTATACAAGCAGCAACAAGATGACTCTGGGGCAGCGAGCCCTTCCTCTAGAAGCCAAGGGCAACATTCCTCCACCGTCTTAAGGAACGCACGGGCCGTGGCCATTTTTAAAGGCATACCATTTCTTTTCAATAGTTCCATAAGCAGTTGTTCCATTCTCATTCGTGACATTTCCAAGCCCATGGTGAATTCTAATCCCTAACAAAATTGCAACTACAACAATACTACAAAACTCACACCAACAGTAAGCATACAAAGACACACAGAACAAATTCTTCAACAAAACATAGGATGTCCTTCCCTGGCTCAAAGCCAGTACTTCCTCTCCTCGAAGGAGATCCTAACCTCGAGGTTCCTACCCCGGCTCTAAGCCAGTACTTCCTCTCCTCGCAGGAGATCCTACCCCAGTTCTAGGCTAGTACTTCCCCGGCTCTAGGCCAGTCTTTCCCCGTATGGGCCACCATTTGTCCGGTCCTGACTGGCAGGGACCAGACAAAGCATTAAACTAGACCCATTTGCTCTTAAGTTCTCCAAACTCTTTCTCTCTTTACCGTGGCTAAAGGCCTCCAGGCGCATCCCGCCTTCCTTCTCTTGAGTCAAGGCTAATTAATGTTTAGAGTCCTTGTTTCTATTGCCATACCAGAGTCCTCATTTCTGCAGCCGAGACTCGTACTGCCTGCATCTTCTACCGTTGCTGATCTCTCTGCCATCTCTGCTGCTGATGCTGCCTCTCTGACTCTCTCAGGCAGCAGGTGGTCGTCTCTCTGCGTTCCTCCTGACTGCTGCTTGCTTCTTCCATGCTTCTTCTTCACTGACTGCTTCAGGACAGGGCTGCTTCCTTGCTCGCTTTTTCTACCTGACTAGTCGCTACTCTATTTATCCATTACAACAGCCAATAGGGGTACAGTGCAAACACGTTTATCCAATTGTACAAATGAGTGACCAAATAGCTTAGTCATGCGGTCAGGCATTACATCACTAAGGAAGATACAAGCCAGCTGGGTCAGAGTTGTTTACCACCAATTCTTTTACAAGCCAGCTGGACCTCATGTTGGGGGAATCCCCAACACCCAGCAGCTCAGGAGGCTGAGACAGTAGAATTGCAAGTTCAAGACCAGTCTCAGCAACTTACCAAGGCACTAATAAGTAACTTAGTCAGACTTTGTCTCAAAATAAAAATTTAAGAAAAGGGTTGGGGATATAGCTCAATGGTAAATTGCCCTGGGTTAAATACCATGTATCAAAAAAAAATTTAAAAATAAGGATATAGGAATTACAAAAAATGTAAAAGTCTTGCTGCTTTTGTCTCTAAGACCATGGGATTTACAAAGTACTGAAAGGGATTTTAATATGGAGAGGGAAGAATTTAAATGGATTCTGAATTCAAAATACTAAACCATACTTAACCAAATTACCATATTCTTAAAACTTAACACAAATTCTAAATAAATATCTCTTTATCTGATGATGGTGGCAAAATATCCTGCTCAACCTTCCTTAAGAAATCAAACCTGTTCAAGAACTAACATTATGTGCAGTTAAATGTAAGGTTTCATACTTTATTCTAAAGCAGTGGATCTCAACCTTAGCTGCACTTTGAGATCACAGGGGAACTTTAAAAAATACCAATGCCTGGGTCCCAGCAAGCTGGTTTAGGACACAGCCAGGTAATGCAAATTTTCAAAATCTCCCAGGTGATTCTCATGTGCAGCCAAAGCTGTTGAGAATCCTACCTCAAGCTAAGCACCGTGATGCATTTTTCTTCTAATGAAATGATGGAAGAAACATCTAGTTCCCAAGCACATTTCTACACAGCAACGTATATGTGAATATGTATATTATAATTACTATCACATGAAACATGTATGTGAATACAAGAGATAACCAAATATATCTTGAAATACTCTCCATCATTTGAAGAGTTTAAATGATAGGCCAGTAACCAATTAAATAAAAACACTTCAGAAAGTCATTCTCCAGCTTGTATTTCCACAACATCAGCATTATTGGGAAAGGCAACTTAACCAATATTCATAAATAAATAAATACTGCAAGTAGCATAATTCAAAATAAACTTCAGTGACTTTGAATGTCATCCAAGAAAAGGAATGAAAAGATTAACAAAAATCTTTTAAGAGCAATGCATTTTTCTGAACTGTCATTTTCAAGCATTAAAAATGTCATTGTGAATTTCTAATTATAAAAATGATATGCTATTTACTCAGGAAACTCTTGCCTCTTTTAGAGAAAACGTACCAACAGAGTAAATCCTATTCAAGGAAGATTTAACAAATATTGTCTTGTACCACTTACAAATGAACCAACAAATTTCCCTTGCCATTCAGCTCTATGTTTATTTTCATGTGATTTGGTATCTGAGATTATCCAAGCAGAGTCTAATTGGAGGCAGGAATAAAAATAGGAAATGTCTACATATTTTGAAAACATATCTTCTATATGGGAAGACAGAATTTATCTCCTATAAATTTGGCAACAGCATTAACAAGTGCTCATAGAGAAGTCTATAAAACTAGACAGAGCAGAGCTATTGTTGTAAAAGTATAGTGTCATGGATTTGGAGGTCTGGAAAATCCTGCAAAAGCAGCCAGGAAATCACAATGGGTAAGCACCTACTTGCTAACAGACATACTATACATCCTAGAGCTTACTTGTTTAATTATGTTGTCACGAAATTGGGAGCTATGATAAAATGGAAAACACTAAACAATTTGCTTGAAAATGTAGAATCCACTGGTATACTTACTTCCAAAGAAATGGGTGAGGGAGGTCAAAGAATAAAATATTGATTTTTTTTTTTTTTTTTTTGCTGGTGCTAAAAATGGAACCCAAGGCCTCACACCTGCTAGGTAAGCACTCTATCACTGAGCCACACACCCAGCCCTAAAACAATGACACTGAAATGCTATGAGAAAACTCAGTGGTGAAGAGCCATTTTTTTTCAGAGCTGCCTAAAAAGCTCTTCAACAATAACATTAAAATGTATAATTTATCATTTATATATGCAAATATATATTAATAAAATACCATCTTAGGCATTTTAAAAGTTCTGTGGGGGGGCTGGAGCGGTGGCTCAGCGGTTTCGGCACTTGCCTGACAAGCACGAGGACCCGGGTTCAAACCCCAGCACCACGTACACAACTAAGTGTTGGAGCAACTAAAGCCATGTGAAAAACTAAATAAAGTTGTTTCTCTCTTTCTCTGTCTCTCTCACTATCCCTCTCTCTTAAAAAAGAAAAAAAAAGTTCTGTGGGCACCATCACAGAGTGACATTCAGACTCCATCATCTACAACTGCCTTTTGATCATTTAATGAACTGTGTGATAGGGAGCACTTGAAAAAGTCAAGTCAAAGACATCATTAAGAGAGAAAAAGGAAAAATTTTTCTTGTCAGACAATCTGTACTGCTGGAAACCAAAGGGGCAACTTCCAGGACTGCTGCTGTATTTGGCTTCATCACCAAAGGGCTGAGAGTGTGAGGGGAGCGGAGTCTTTTCCTAGGCACTACACAGTAAGCCAGGGCGGTTCTATCAGGAAACACCCCCCACCCTGCCCACACAGAGGCAGAGAACCCTCCCACCCTCTCCCACCTTTCCCTGAGGACTGCAGTTCTTTTGAAGATAACCCAAGAAGGGAAAACCAAGCCTCTTCATTTGTCTTTGAGGATGACAGGTGAGATATAAAAAGTGAGTGTAATTAGAGGTATATTTCCTCTGAAAATGAGCGTGTACTGTGTCTCTGTTAGCAAGAGCACACAAGCCCAGAAAAGTCTTCCACTATGGTAATTTTTGCTTACTTTCTGAAAAACAGCATGAGATTTAGCCCTCTTTGGGAGCCATTCTCTAACATATACATAAAAACACTTAAAAGTAAATTCAATTATGATATTTAATTAGGATCTGACCAAACTACAGCATGATTTTTAAATTTAATGTTCCAAAAATTAAAATTGCTTTCTCCAAACGAATTACACATATTTCTAAGCTAATGTAATGTTAGAACTATAAAAGTTAATTTGCTTCACATAGAAGTATTCATTCTCTAATTTCTTGAAAATGGTTTCATGGCCTTCAAAACAGCCAAAAAATTTCCACTTCTAATCCTGCCTTCATTTGCACTAAATCACATGAAAATAATTACAAAGCTGAGTGGCAAGACGTAGTAGTTCAGACCTGAAATGCTCAAAATAGTACTGTATTTAGAGAAGTAGGCTTGCATTTCAGTGCTAAACCCTTGATATATAAAAGACTACAATAGGCGGCCAAATACAATTTGTTCCCACATATGAGGAATGATCTGGGACATGAATAACTAATTTACTAATTTGAAAATTCTTAAGATCAAAAAGAATGGAAAAATACTTTCATAGTATTCGGTAATAAAGACAAACACAAATTTATGCTATTTGTCGTCAACTTAAGCTGGAAGCTTTTTTAACCACTATAATCTTTCTACAAAAAAAAAACTAGATTTGCAACTTTGTTGTTGTTGTTCTTTAAACCTTAATTGGAAGGAAGAGAGGGGAAAAGTTTCCACCTGGAAGACCTGCCCAGAGGCCCCTGAATATTATAACTTCATTTCATAGGGATAGGAGAAGTCTATGTCAGGTGATGGTGAGGAGGTAACTTCCTCTCAAATGATCATGAAAGCAAGTTAAGTATCCAGAGCTTTATTCTCCAAAATAACCCACAAATCATAGCTAACCCGTTCCTCTGAGAGAGAGAGGAAGGGAGGAAGGCAGACAGGGACAGCAGATTGAGAGAAAAGGGAAATAACAGCAACAGAAAGAAAAATGAGAACAGTGGCTTTGTTGAGGGAAAAATTATTGATTTATCTATAAATTCTATTAGAGAGAGCAAAATACCTTTAAAAAGATGACAGGGGAAAAAAGGGCAAATAACAGAATGTCCCCAATTCAAGGCAACCTGCTGACTGAGAAGCCTTTCACTATGCACACAGGAGAAAGGTCAGCACACTGTGCACCCAAGTCCTTGACTTCACAGGTTTTTATCACACTACAGTACTACAGCAACTTGCCCCATCCTAAATGATAAAGCATGACTTGCTAGTAATTAGTATTTTTGTTCAAAGTATTTTGTTCAAAGTCCTTTTAAAAAGGACTTTATTAAAAAAAATACTATATTGCAAATACACACAATCATTGTACTTTAATCAGAAAAATAAATTTTTGGCATAATTCATCATTTAACAAAATGGGACTGAGAGCCAGAGATGAAATTGATCCATCCAGAGTCCTTGGTGAGGAATTATGTGGGAGTCAAGAAAGCAGACCCAGACCCAGGGAGCCATCCTCCCTCTACCACAGTGTCCAACATTCACTGTTTGGTACAGTCACTATTTCTTCTAAATGACTTTGTTCACATCTGTCATCTATCACCACTAAATTATTCTAATGATCATTACATAATTTCATAATGTAATCACTTAACCATTTTTTTTATTTTTTTGACCTTCTTCCTTTGTTTTCACTTCTTTTTTTCTTCTTCTTTTTAAAGAAAACAATCCCCTGCCTGTTTCCTTTTGGCTGTGATTCCTCCTACAAGTATACAAGTGTAGCTTTCTGGCCTCTTAAGCTGTAAGTTTTTAATGGCTTTGATATACATGAAAGATGAGAAAATGAGGCTGTTTTCTGTAACTAGGCACCAAATACACACTAAAAATATGAGAACTCGAGTCCAGAGAGAAAAGCTGGGAGGGAGATATGGTTAAAGTCTAAGAGTCACAAGATCAGGTAAGGTGATGAACTCAAATGTTCATCAATCCCTGGATAAGATCAAGGAGAAAGCACTCTAAATGTTGGGGAAAGTGGGTTTTAGAGTAAATAAGAAGACTCTGTCATATTTATGTAATTTATTTTGTCACATGATGAGCAACTGAAAAGACAGATGACTTCAAAAAAAGATTTATTGTCTACTTATACCATGGATTTTAAGTGAAATCAAATGTGCACTAATGTTCAAGGCTGACCACAAACCAGGGAATCAAGCTCTTTCTAGAAACCTCAAGCAAGGCCATCTTTATATAAAATATATTAATCTGCAATACAGTAGGTCAGACCCTATTAGCAAGTCATAAATTCCAATTGGAAAGCAAGGTCTTCCTAAGTGGAAGGCATACTGGAGAACAGTAAACTGTCCACTGATTGGCTAAACCATTTCTAGGTGAAGAGTAGGGAAGGAGGCAGAAAAATGCCTGTAGCTCAAAAATCTCACCAGCTGGGTCAGTGTGGATGCACACACCAGTAATCCCAGCTACTCAGGCAGTTGAGGCAGGAGGGTCCTAAGTTCAAGGCCAGCCTGGGCAAGTTAGTGAGAACCTGTCTCAAAATACAAAATAAAAAGGGCTGAGGACTCAGTGGTAGAGTGTTTGCCTAGCATGTGAGGAGCTCTGGATTCAATCCCCAGTACTACAAAAAGTAAAGAATAAAAAAATCAAAATTAAAAAAAAATACATCCTGCCAACACAAAACAAAAGTGTAGGCACTCATTCACCAGCCTACGGGCTCCTCCAAGACAGAGACCCAGTTTGTTTTCCCTTCACTGAGCTCGGTATCTAGCAGCTAATAGGGTTCAACAATTATGGTGTTAACAAGTTCCTGCTCTAAAATTATAAATATCTACCAGAGGGTGTTAGGCTAATTTAAATTAGTCACTTATTCCACTGTGGGACTGACAAATGTGGGAGTAACAACAAATACAGGATTAACAGATCTCAAATCATCAGCACATCTGTGCTGGGATGGTCAGGGGTATATAAAACCAGTAACACCCCTAACCAGATTATTATACCGAGAGACCCAGAATGAGCTAAGGTCCAATTTCACAACATAGGAAAATTTAAAAGAATGCACAGAAAAAGCATTAGTTTAGATTAACTCAATGCTATTCACATCATGCCAATGAAAACATCTGTTCTAAGTGTTCTAACTTCTGTTAAAGTTTTAAGTGAGTATTCAACTTTGAACTCCCACATACATACTCTAAATTCATCTTTTTTTTTTTTAAGAGGGAGAGGGAGAGACAAAGAGAGAGTCAATTTTGGTTTTTTGCTTTGTTTTGTTTTGTTTTTAATCTGTTCTTCGTTCTTCCAACACTTAGTTGTGTTTGTGGTGCTGAGTTCCAACCTGGGTCCTCACATATGCCAGGCAAGCGCTCCAACAGTTGAGCCACCACTCCAGCCCCTAAACTCATCCTTTTCATGGGCCAAAGCACACAATGTGAACACTGTATTTGCCAAATAAATAAACATATTTTAGATATGCAACTACCTTGTCTTTGAGAAATGTTATGCACCCATCTCAAAGTCTAAGTTTAAATCACCAATTGTTTTAGTACCAATGATCTCATCCAACTTTTCTTTTTCTCCTTTCATTCTTAGAGAAGCTGACACTATAGTTAGCACTTTGCTTTAGAAATTACAATGACTTGGATCCTTCTTCAGCAAAACATGGAACCAAACCCATGACCACAGGAATATGTGCTGATAGCCTGCACTAAGTAAAAAAGCAGTCTAAGGTCAAGTGTCCAAAACTATTGTATGGCATTGCACCTGTCCTCTGGACAGGGATCGGAGGACAGGGAAGAGAGTGGGGGATCTGGACACAGGGGCTGGGGTAAGTAGGAACAGGGTAGGGACTGGGGGTTGGGAGGTGATATGCTTTCATCAGGCAAGGCAGATGCTGCAATGGCCAGCAAATAGTTGATAATTGTGACTTCTATGACATAACACTTTCACAAGATAAAGATCCCAATGGCCATTGTTTCTTCGAAGAACAATGGTTTCCAGTTAACTCATGGCACAGTCTGTGAGATGATGCAGTGCACTGACCTGTATATAACACACAATTCATGGAATTAAAGGATTATTAGGATACCGGATGTTCAAACACTGCCAAAATGGAAACCCACAGAAATAATAAAAGTGCAAGCAACGGCAGTATTAGAAGTTGAAAGGGTGACAGCAACTTTGCTCCACACAATCTCATGTGTCAATAAATTAGACCACAGAAATCTGGCAACCTTAGGTGGACTATACTATAAGTGCTAGTTCTTTTTGTTTGAAAAGGACTTGGGGGTAGTACATCCTAAAGAACCATAAGCCATGCCTCTCTTATCCAAATATATCAAGACACCAAAAGGTCAAATGTTCAAGGTTAAGGAAAGATCAGAGCAATACATTTATTAAGTTTAGTATCCTTCCATATGAAAAAACAAATAACTATACATACATACTCTACTCAGTTATATCTGGGCATTCCCGGGAGAATAAAAAGAATGAGAGAAATAAATTAACCACTACTAATAGGCAAACTCATGAATCAGACTAATGAAGCTAAGCACACAGCCATAAAAACACGAGTGCTTAGACATCCAGCTAAGTTATGAGTGCCTCCAAATGATATTGCTATGCTAACTGCCCCCAGGAAACCAGAGGACAGAACTGGAATGACCATCTCCCTGCTGACATCCACTTAGACCCTTACACAGCTACCATGCCTGGCAGATGACTGCTGATGAAAAGTAAGCAGAGTGAGAATGTGGAGGCTGTGGGCAACTGAGGGCTTGATAGAGATCAGGGACCACAGCATCCATGTGTGGCTGGTTCCAGGATTGTCAGGTGTACACATGTGCACATGAGCTTTAGACATATTCCATGGAAATATTCCGGTGGGACCTCCAACACTTCACCACCGTAAAATACAAACATCAAGAACAAGTTGCTGATTTAGCCAAACAGTCCGTAAGTTTAAAGCATTCTCCAAACTTAAGAAAAAAACTTAATGTACATTTATATGAAACCACAGAATCTGAGGATTCTTAAAGGGATTTAGAGATCTTTCAATCAGCTCTTTTAAAAATAACTCCAAGCTTTTAAGTAACTCAAGTTAAAAAAAACAAGTTAGTGGCAGAAGCAGGACCTAACTTTGCCCACAGTGTTCTCAATGTTTTTTTCCACTGAGGGAAAGTGACCTTGAAAACTGGATTAATGACAAAGGCAGAGTTTTAGGTCACCACAATAGCAAGGAATAGACAAGACGTATGCAGTAGCAATTTCCATACGAGAAAAGCACAGCTGAAATTTTAAGAGCAGAAGTCTTAAATTTGTGTACATTTTTACAATTAACAAATCATGGAAGCCCTTGCTTTCATCTAAGTTTTGGCCAGTGATCTGTTGCTTTACTCCCAGCAAATCTATGCATTATGTACCTAATTTAAAATGGAAGGCCAAACAGATCTGGAAAAGTACAGCTTCATCCTTGTGCTTAATTTATACTATAGTGTACTGTAATTAAGCCTGAAATAAAAGCTATATTCTGAGTAAAGACAAAAAGCTCTTGTTAATGACATTCCATTCCCAATGTAGACTATAACAAAAGGTTTCTTTATTTGGAGCCAACCGTCATTATACTTTGTAGCTTGTATGGAGCTATTGGACTAATATTTGTACTGGGATTAGTGTTAGGATAACCAATCAGTTAACTCCTCCACCTCAGTTTTCTATTATCCTCAAATAAATAACCAAAAAGGAAAAAAAGAAAATTGGCAGGCAGAATGACAACTATATTTATGAGATTAAACTCTCAAACCCTTCACAGTTTGCTGGGCAACTAATAACCATTTGCCAAGCTGTTCATTTAATAATGAGTCAGTTAAGCCAAAAGCAAATGTTCCTTCAACCAACCGATGATCCTATAGTATATCCACGCTGAAGAGCTCTAATTACTTAAGTAACATACTTCATCCCAAATAAGAAATTTGAGTCACCATGTAAGAAAAACAAACTCCTACATTAACCAAATAAAAGCTACCATGCATTATTTTAAATATCTCTAATTTATATGTGATTTTGTAATTTATGAAAGCTACAGGGATTAAGAAATAGTTTGGGGAGTAACTCCTGTGTGTTTCACACATTCCAGAGAGAGGGTCAGAAGCTCCGCATTCAACTCTGCAGTCTGAAATCACATGACTTCAGGACATCCTATGGAGTGTGCCCCCTTGATGTATAAAAATGGAGTGGCAACACTGGAGACCACTGAGATTATGCAGATTGAGATAAAGATCATTTGTCAAAGCAAAATAAGGTGTACATAAGTCAAAACAATAATAGAATATGGTTAATCAGTGGAGCAGGAAGTGGTGTGGGCTGCTTCCCAAGAAAAGCAGGTGTCAAGGTAAAAGATAACACCAACCCACCAATAAACACACTGCTCATCACCCAACACTCTTCACACTCCCCTGGGTTAAGAAGGTCTAGCAGCAGATACCCCTTCACTTGTACTTACTAATAGTTCATCCATACTGGTCTGGCATTTTTCCAGGTTGATCCGCTTTATTGCTACACGCTCTTGCCTGGGCTTGCATAGGGCAGCCTGAACCACAGCAGTAGCTCCACTGCCTGAAATGAAATAAAACAACAACAGCTATGAAACGGTGCACTGCCAGTTATTATTTGTGACTCCTTTTTTTATTGGTGCATTAAAGTAGTACATAATGATGGGATTTGTTGCTACATATCATACACTCACTCAATATAACAATATAATTTGGCCAATATCCCCCCATCACTCCCCTCTCCCACTCTTTTGAAAAATAAATATCTTTTTTTTAATCTTCTACTCAAGGAATTCAACATGTTATCATTTATTATCTTTTACAAGAGTTTAAGTTCCAAAGTAAATAAATACCTGGAGGGGGGAAAAAAAGAAAAATCTAGATGTTTCTAGACAATAGATGTCTGAAGATACAGGGATGAGGGACATGAGCATGCATGCTGCTATCCTGCACAGAAGCCTTTACTGTCCTCAGGTCCTGATAGTTTCTAATTGCAGTACTTTGCAATAGCTCAGGATCTTCTTCCACTTCATCCCAAACCAAATCACTCCAGCCTGAGCTACTTCATGGCTTCCACAAGATGCTGGGACAACTTTTCTGTCCTTAGCACTCCTCAAGCTTATTCCTTTAGTGCCTGCTCTACAATAAGAGAAACAGGATCAGCCCCAGCGTTCTCACAAAAAAAAAAAAAAAAAGAAAAAGATAACAAGAAAAGCACAACTTTCAAGGATGCCAAGCAAAACAATGCAAATGTGTAATCACAAAAGCTCTCGGCATTAATGTGAATTTCCTATTTCTAAGGTTTCGTGATCCTTAGTTGATGTACTCAGATTCCTAAGAGAGAGTCACGTCATTGTCCATGTTTTATAAGAGCAAAATGTAGACGTGTAATGATTGGTGGCAAAGCACAAAGAGCTCCTAATTGGATTTCTATTCCACAGGGGCAAAAAGAACCCTAGGTTAAGTCATCTCAATTCCACAAATAATACCAAAAATGTATTCTAATCACATAAATCAACTACCACCGCTAGACGACCAATGAGAGAAATAGCCTGTACTCGGGACTATGCAGAGGGGGGCAGATATGAACATCTTGCTTTCGCCCTAAAGGTTTTCTTCATGAAACACTTCTCAAATGAGTCACTGTGTATCATTAGAGGAGAAAGGCGCAACATTAGCTTCCCCAGTATGTGTAATAAAAAGGCAGTGATTCTTGTAGTGCAGAACAAGACAGTCCCACCCCACAGTGAGCTCTGCCATTTCTTCTTCCCTGTTGTCTCCTCATCAACTCTGACCCTGTTCACTCGAATGCTCAATAGCCAGGCCTCAACTCCAACACTCCTATTCCAGGGGAACCCAATCTGTGTTCCCCAGGAAGAAAATTCCCTTGCCCTGACCACCCACAGTTGAGCAGACCCTTTACTTATAAAAGTCGCCTTATAAACCTGTACATTTCTAGCATTAGCCTCATTTTATATGTGAGGAAACCAGAACTCAGAAAACTTGCCCAAGGTCCCACAGCTAATGTGAACCTGAGCTGGGATCTGAGTAGTTATTTAGTCTCCCTGACTCTTAACACCTTGCTTTTCTTTCTACTTCCCAAAAGCAAGAGCACACTCTTTCCTCCTTCACTTATTTTAGTTGCTGGGAAAACATTTTCTTTGGTCCTAAACGATTCAACAAAAGAGACCCAACCTAGGCAGAAGGGCCACATGAGCCCATTGTCTAGAGGCAAGTTGGAAGTATTATCTTCTGAGTGAGGGTTAAAGGGGTCTCTCTCCCTCCCCCTGACCTTACTGCTCCATCAGCTGCTACTCAGAGTCCCACCAGGTTGGCTTCACTGGCCCTGCAGATCACAGTATGCTAGATCCAATCCAAAATCCTCCAAATACCAGAGCCAAACACTACAAATGGCCCTGCTGATAGCAAAGTGTATTTTACTGTCTCCAGAAAGGAGACTATCAATGAACAGAGCTACAGAGACAGGGCTAAGCAGCTGGTTAGCACTGGGCCTGGTACCCAAGCAGAGAAACCAACAAACAGCTTTAGCTAGCTGCTGATGGGAAGCCGTTTTTGGCTCTACCTGCTGTAAATCTTCCTCTAACCCCAATTCTTCATCCTTAATCCACAGGTCAGAACACTTTCCAGCCAGGGGAACTGAAGAATAGCAAAGAAGAAAACCAACTCCCTGATAGGACAAAACAGCTATCTGTAAGTGGGCTACAGTCAAGTCCTTGACTATAAAAGTCCCCTGACTTTCACTAACACATGTGAGAATATGGACACAAATAAGAAGTTAAATAGCTAGCAGGAGTAGTGAGGAAGGAAAATCTTTTATTAGAGCTTTAAAAATAGAGAACTGTTATGCTTCACAATACAGCTGACTAAAAGAACAACTGGCTGTCATCTCTAGATGAAGCAAAAACGAAGCTTCATGACCTGAGGTCATTGTCACGGCATGAATGGATTTCATCATTCATTGAACACTTGAGGAGATTCCACCCTGAATCCAGAGATGTCCCTCAACAAGAGCAATGAGAACAAAGTTAAACTTTGAGACCAAGTGCAACCCCTCACACTATGGATGAAGAAACAGGGTCTGGTGAAGGAAGAGGAATTTTTTTAATTTATTTATTTTTTGGTAGTAGATAAAAACAGGATTAGGACCCTAGGACAAGGAATCATTAATTTTTTGTCTACCACTATCTGCACCAGGCTGGTGCTTTTTCAGATTACCAGTCAGGATCCATTGGTCAGGAAAGGAATTTACTGGGGGAAAAGTGCTGGGAACCAGCACTTTTTTGAGGGAAGCATCAGAATGTACCTTACATATTAAGGGCAAGAACTGCTTTACTAAACCTTAGTTACAGTAATATCCAAGCTACATCAAGACATGTTCTTTTGTGAATCATGATCAAAAACTGGAAACTTGCTGTACTAAATTAGTATACCCAGGATTAAGAGCTGGAGTGGTAGCTCAGGGGTTGGAGTGCTTGCCTGGCATGCACAAGGACTCAGGTTCGAACCCTAGCATCACATGCACAACTAAGTGTTGGAGAAACAAAGGCCAGATTAAAAAAAAAAAAAAACAAGATTAGAGTAAATCCACGCTTTGGAAGCAGAGAAGGACTTGACCCAACTGCATAATACCTAACAGAGTTTTACTCTAAGGATTTTTATGCACTTTATTGATTAGTGTAAGAGGAAGCTAAAAATGTAGATCTTGTAAATCTGGGAATTAGGCATGCATTAGCAATGTGAGGTAAAGCAGAAGCAACTAAATGTTAAACAGCAACTTGTCTTTATTTTGAACAGTACATATAACTCATTAGTAATATGTTTTCAATTATGTATCATTTGCTGTTTAAGGAATAAGAATCTCTGAACATTTGAGAAATTTTTCAGTTTATTCCTAACTCCCATTTCAAATAAAATAAACCATTCTACAGTATTATGGTCTATATACCCAAACTAAGAAAGTATAGCTTGGCATGATTCTGAATACAGTTTAAAGTCCCTCTATTTCATTCACTTTTACTAAATGGTTACAGACTAACAACTGCTGCTTAGAAGTTTTGGACAGTATTTATGTCAAAGGCAGAGATGAGAGATTCCTTGAGTTCATTACCAAGATGCAGAGAAGAGCCCTTCTCATTTCCCCTTTTGTGCTGCTGGTGAAATGGTAAATCACCAGAAAATCGCATAGCCACCTTTCACACTTTTGAGTCATCCAAGAAATACTTCCTGGAAAGATTATTTAGTACTGTAACTTTGTATTTCACTAAGTCTATAAGAAACTAACACGAAGAACTTCAGTATTTCATTGGTAAAAATCACTACTATTACTGATGACAATCTAGGAAGTGTGTGCAAAGTTCCTCCCTCTATGACCCACACAATGAATTCCTCTTTGTATTTATTGCTAGGGCAAAAATGTCCCCCTCCTAAATAACTTAATGAATAATGAGAAATATGTAGCAACGTGTTTTCGTGTTTTGCCCTGACAGAAAGCTTAGACCTAAATTCTATGCTTAATAATAGCAATTATCCTTAGCCCAGATTTCCTGCAACTTCTTTTTGCCCTCATCATTATCAGATCCCTATTTTATGTTTAATTTAGTGGTACTTCCACTATGCAAACAATGTTCCTGGAGCCTATCAAAGTAACACCTTCCTGAAACATTACTTACCCAGCTACCCAATGTGAAAGCATAGGCTGTGCGTAACAGCCACAAGAAAACTTCAGGCACAAAAGACAACAAAAAAGATGTTGATAGTATTTTAGATATTAAATAAATTATACTATTTTAATTTTTAAAAGATGTTTGCTTACACTAATTCATCAACAAGCAGTAATTAAACCCTTACCATGTGGCAGTAGTTCACTAGATATAAAGGTACAAAGGTGCCTGCTCCTGTTACACATGGAATGCTGCTTTTCCAGGATCATTTCTCATGCAGAGGTTAAGAGCAATGACTGAAAGCTGCTGTGTGCTGAACGTTTAAGTTCCTCTAAAATTCATGTGTTGAAGCACTGTGGTTTGGTTATAGGGTGTCCCCTAAAAAAGTTCATGTTAGACAATGCCAGAATGTTCAGAGGTAAAGTGATCAGATCATGAGATGTGGCCTAATCAGTGGATTGATTCATTTGATAGATTAATAACTGAATGAATTACTGGGTGGTAAATGCAGGCAGGTGGGGCATGGTTGGAGGAAGCAGGTCACTGTGTGTGTGCCCTGGGGACTATATATCTTGTTCCTGGCTCCCTGCAAACTCTGCTTCCTGTCAGCCATGAGAGGAGCAGCTCTTCCACCTGCCCTTCCACCATGAAGTTCTTCCTCACCTTGGACCCACAGCAATGAAGTCAGCTGCCCATACACTGAACCTCTGAAACCCTGAGCCCAAATAAACCTTCTCTAAGTATTCTTATCAGGTTTTTTTTTGGTCAAAGTGATGAAAAGGTGACTAATACAGGACCCAAACCCCAATATGACTATATTTAGAGATAGGGCCTTTGTGGAGGTGACAAAGGTTAAGCAATGTGGATGGTTAGTATCATTACAAGAGACAACAGAGGATTCACTTTTCCTCTCTCTCCCTGCCATGTGAATACACAGAGAGAAGGGGCCCATCTGTGAGCCAGGAAGAGTCCTCACAGAAAATGAGTCAGATAACACCTTGATCTGGACTTCCCAGCCTCCAGAACTGTGGAAATAAACATTGGTTGGTTAAGTCGCCCGTTCTAGGTATTTTGTTATGGCATTCTTAGCAGGCTAATATGAAAAGCCTTTCAACATCTGTTCTAAGTCACTCTCCCACTGACACCTAGGGAAAATAATGCAATACTAATTACCAGTCCTCAGAACTTCCTAATTAAGTCAAGAGCAAGAAGCAAGACTCAACTGAAGGGCCTCTGGCAGGACATTATAGTTCCCACATCTTAGCTTAGTAAGAAACTTGAAAAGAAGGCTAGATGGGAAGAATTCCCATCTATGGTATTGATTCCCTCTGTGATAGACCTAATTTCTACCTAAACTTCAGCTACCTTAATGGGCATAATAAAAATCTACCTGTGTGGCTTAATAGCACAATGTATTTCCATCCCTGAAAAACAGCAACTCAGTGAACATGAGGCTCTCTCTGGGACTCACTGCTCCATCTGTAACATGAAAGAGGGAAATGGAAACATTTATATGGTCCCCAAGGGACAAGAGAGCACAGCAGGTCCAAGAGTACTAAGTTTCATTCTGCTAAGCACCAGGAAGATTCTGTTGACTTTAAAAGGAGGAAAGAAGAGCTAAATTTGGAAAGCAGGAGACCAGAAGATTTCTGAGACTTCATACAGCATGATAAAAATCTAACATATAAAAGAAAACAGAATTGAAGAATAGTTATAAACTAATATTCTATTGTAAAACTTTTGGCTAATCACATACTTTAAAATCCAACCAAATAATGATTTTGAACCATCTTTGTCAATCCAGATGCATGAGTTTATATTCTAGCCCTATCACATACAAACTGTTCAACCTTAAAGAGTTATTTGATTTACCCATGCTTTTAGTCTCCTCATTTATAAGACAGAAGTAACAGTACCTAGCTCATAGGATGGTTGTGAATCAAACGAGTTAACACATAGGAACCTCTTAGAACTGTCCCCAGTACATAGTAAACACTAATTGCATCTTCGCTAGTACTGCTCCCTAAGGAAATCTCTCCAGCTCAACTGGTTTACTGTCAATTTAACATTTTAATGTTACTTTGTATTTCATGATATTGATACACCATAATTCATTTAGCCCTTTTTCTGTTGACGAATATACTCTTTATTTCCAGCTTTCCCCCAAATGTGGCAATGTAACAATGAGCATCTAGTACATGATACACACACACACACATATATTACTCTCATATGTTAATATATATAAATGGATTCACATATGAATATATATGTATATGTGTGTATGTACACATATGTATGTGTGGGTATGGGTGTATGTATGTGTATATGTGTATATATATAGAGGGGGGGCATAGTGGCACTTGCTTGTAATCCCAGCTACTGGGTATGTTGAGGCAGTAGGATGACAAGTTCCAGGTCAATTTGGGAAACTCAGCAAGACCCTGTCTCAAAATAATAAAAGGGAAAAAAAAAGGTTGGAGGTGTAGCTCAGTGGTAGAATACTTGCTTGGCATGCACAAGGCCCTGGATTCAACACCCAGCAATGAAAACACAAACAAGCATGCGCGCGCGCACACATACACACACACACACACACACCCCTTAGTCCATGAGAGCTGTGCTTTATGTTAAAGTAGGATGTGGTCAATTGTCTAGTACCTTCTTTCCATAAATGGCAAGGTTTTTCTAAAAGGCATTACATTTGCCTCTGACCTTGAAGATGGCCACTGGAAAGAAGTTCTATCATCACATCCTACTTACATAAGGAACACCAAGCCAAAATTTTAATATAAGCTTGGCCATCTCTTGCAACATGCAAGGACTCCTTAATTATGCTCACCTGTCCTTTGCCAATGAACAGAGTCCAGAGAAGTATCAGACTTTCTTTTAAGAAAGGCTAGCTGTGGTGTGTGGTAAACAAAACAAATGGTCTTGGATCAAATGATTTCTTCCAGTTCTCACTTTTCCAGCTTACTCTGTGTACATTATTTATATCATGTGGCCAACCTCAAAGCCCACAAGGCCATTCAGTCACATGAGGGCCAAAAAGCAACCAGGGGAGGATTCTGTTAGATGGATCATGAGAGCTCTATGAAGGTACAGCTGCCTAGCACGGCAAAATTGTCTGGATTTTGCAGAACAGCTAAAAACTCAAATTTTATGTAAGACTAGCTAACACTGGTGTTTAATTGTATGTGTGCATGTGTGTGTATGTGTTTGCAAGGGGCAGGAAGCGGTACTGGGGATTGAACCCAGGGCTCTTGCATGTTAGACATGCACTCTGAGTTATACCTCTAGGGCTTGAAATTAATATTTAAAAATTAAAAAACGTTGTGACTCAAATAAGAGCAAACTACACATTGTGCCCAAGTATGTGACTGCTATTTGGTTTCAGAGGTGTGTCCTTTGTAACCTGATGATCCAAATTTAAAAGCATTTATTAGACTGCAGCTATAAAGATGCCATTTTTCTGGATCAAAAATGGTCACATTTTAGACTGGGAATATGGCTCAGTGGTTGAGTGCTTGCCTATTATGCATAAAAGAAAAAAAGCAATGTTATGGCTTAGATATGAGGTGTCCTCCAAAAGCTCATGCGAGGGACAACGCAAGAAAGTTTAGTGGTACAATTATTGGGTGATGAGAGCCTTAACCTAACCTAACAAGTGAACCAATTTCTTGACAGGGATTAACTGTGTGGTAACTGCAGGCAGGCAGGGTGTAGCTGGAGGAGGTAGTTCACTGGGAACATGCCTTTGGGGTGTACATTTTATAGGCGGTAAGGGGAGTCTCTCTCTTTCTCTCTCTGTGCTTCCCAGTGCCATGATTCCAGCTGTTTTCCTCTGACTCACTCTTCTGCCATGCTGTTCTGCCTCATCTCAGGCCCAGAGCAACAAGTCAACCATCTACGGACTGAGACCTCTGAAATCATGAGCACCAAATAAACTTTTCCTCCTCTAAAACTGTTCTTGTCAGATCTTTTGATCAGAGAAGTGAAAAAGCTGACTAAAACAAGCTATATTTTGTATGGCTCAATATAATATGGACATGTGCCCCCGGGGGCACTGAAACCAAATTGGTTTCCTGTATGTGCCATCTACCTCATCTTGCTGTTTCACACAGAGAAAGCCTCATCAGAGCTACTCTTCCGTCATCTGGCTCATTCCATATGAGAGGAGCATATGCACAATAAAATCTCAAGTCAAACACAAGGAACTGTAATTGTGAGGCAGACGTGACACGCGACTTGCTATACACATTAATTTACAAAACAGATTCTAACAATGACCTGTCTAGATGAGCAGCACAAAAGCAGGAGGCTACACTAAGCCTGGCACAGCAAGACCACATTTCTCCAGGCAGCTACAAACCAGCGGAACCTCCTTGGTGACCTGGCGTGTGTCACAGCCAAGCCAAGCTGGCAGAGTTATGGCCTTCTGTCTGCCTTTGTCCAAAGAATGAGTTAGAGCTTCCTTCTAGGGGTGTTGGAGCAGATTTAGAGCTTACTTTAAAATGACAAATTCCAGGCTGAGGTAGAAAAACTGCCACTCAGCGGAATGTCCTTACGTCTCACTTCTGGCCTATATAATCTACCTAACCTGGGAAAGTTGGCTTGTTAAAACACTAAGTAGTCACAAACCCCCACCAAGAAAAGCAGCGCTAGTCTGTAACACACCAAGGACCACCTGATGTAAAGAAATAGAAAGGGAGACTGGGGTGTGGAATTAAACTGCAATGAATATAAAGAAACTCACTCTGGACCTCAGGTTGTATCTAATTCAGCAAGGGGGAAAAAAACCTAGGCTACACTTACCAAATATAAAGAAGGTCCTTGGATCAGGATTCTCTCACAACATCATCAATCATGACTTAATAATTTTTCAATAATAATTAAAATTATAATCAGGGGGTACAGTTAACTGTACCAGATTAAAAAGGAGTGGCATATGACAAGAAGCCATTAAATAGCACACTCTAATTTCTATCTAATTCAATATGGTTGGTATTAAGATTTATTCTAGGTGTTTTTGTTATCTTAATGATACACGGTAGATGAAGTCACTGTGAATATGAATACTTGCCAATTAAAAATACACTGAGTACTCAGGCCTGTGCAAAGCCCTGGGTTCAATCCTCAGCACCAGAAAAAAAAAAAAATACACTGAACAGTTAGTCTCAAGAGCATTAACTTACAGTTCAGCCCCTCAAAGCTAAATCTTTTTCTAGCATTTTAGTCTTAATGTTGAGACTGACCCAACATAACTACTTGGAGTAAAATACATACCCTCTCCAATATGTTCTACTTTTTAAGAAGACCACCCTGTTTTGATAAGGGGTGGGGGTGAGGGTGGGCAACCTACCCCACAGACTGGCTGTGTATGAATCACTTGAGATGCCTTCCAGAACTCTCCCAAGCAGAGCCGGTCACTTCCCTAAGCTTCACCCTAGCATGCACATGCCCATGTAGTGGTCTCCTCCAGCCTTATTTCTCCTAGAGTCTGCCCTTCTACCCAGGCCACTCCCTTCAACACAGGAGGCCCTCAGAAGTGTTCACCAAGTGAATGGAACACACTCAAACTCCACCCTGGGAAGGCTGCCTATGGATGAAGGAGGTAAAGCCTGTTCCCAGCTGGGGCTACATGACCCATGTGAAAGGAGGAAACACATTTTTTGCTCCACTTGGTTTCTCTATGTTGCTCATTGTGTGTGAGTGGCCCATAGGTAGCTATGAGGCCTGTGGCAGTTAACTTCAAGGAACAAGCCAAGGAGGCCATCTGCCTTAAAGTTGTCTGATTTGCAGAATACCTGGTTCGGTTCTGGAGCCAAATATCACAGGAAAGTTCATTCTAAAGAGCAATGTTCCACTAGAATGTTCCACATTTTAAACAACGAATCCATTGGTGCCATTCAGCATGCAGAAACCACAAAAAACATGGAAAGCTAGCGTAACCAGGGCCTTCAATGATTCTACTTGAGTATAAAGAAGTAATATAAAATCCTAACACCATGAAGAGAGGACAGACAGCAGGCCAGGAAAGCCCTGCATATCAGTCTCAGGAGACGCTGTATCAGGACCTGAACTGCAGGAAGGATGGATACCTTTCAACACAGAAAAATCTGGTTTTTTTTTTTTTTCAGGGCTGAGGACTGAACTCAGGGCCTTGCACGTGCTAGGCAAGTGCTCTGCCACTGAGCTAAATCCCCAACCCCGAAAAATCTGATTTTTATACTCAGGCCAAAGGTCATTTTGAAGTCCTTGCCCCCTGTACATGCAAATCCCCAGGACCTGGCAGGACTGAAAAACTTCCTGTTCTTCTCTGAGTGGGTAGCACAATTCCTCCCAGCAAAACCCACTCATTTTACTGATTAAATCAAACAAATAGAAGCCAACATTCCACAAAGGAATGTCCATTTCTATTCACACAGATAAACAGATACACCCACTGACAAAAGCCAACAGGCATAACTGTCCTGGTCTGAATATGTATGGCATGGTAGTGACCTCTGAGTCCTTACTGCTCCAACCTTAAGCCACCTGGAAATGGGAAGGGTTCAAAATGCAGAAAGAGAAGCTAGTATCTACTTTGAGGTTGGTCTTATCCTGTCCCATCTCAGCTACATGCATGTTGATTTGACTGCATTAAGAAGAAAAAGGTATCCCTCTGGCTGGACATAACCCAAGAGGTGCAAGGCCTGACAAGTGGAAGATGCACAATTAGTGGGAAAGCTGCTTTTTCCCCACTAATTGCATCAGAAATTGTTGGCTAAATAGGAGTTGAGTTTTTGGCCTCCAGGGGCAATGTATAACCTTGGTGGCTTTCAGTCAAAGGTTATTAGCATATCCACAGCCTCCATCTCATTTTTAAAAAATAGTCTCTGTCTAAACCCTACATCCCCCAGACTTGGGCAGATTTTCTGAAGGCCTCTAAAACAAGCTAACTATATGAGAACTACTGCAACTGGAGACCTAGAATCTGCATTTTTAAAAGCATCTCTAGCAATTCTCCCATACTCCCTGAATTTGACAATCATATCTCCTAGATATTGACTTCTCTCCCTGTTCCTCCATTGGGATTCTTGGGCTGGGGAAAGTTTATGGCCCAGGGGCTAGTTAGAAAAATAGAAACAGGAGGTATAGCAATAGATACTCTTTGGTATCAAGATTTGGTCCAGTGGGTACTAGGGGACAGCAACACTGAGTGGCTTCAAGAAGCTACAGCCTGGAGGGCTGCAAGGCCAAAGGGAGGAAGTGGGAGTAATAGAACCTAAAAGCCAGAGGACGAATCCCAAAGGGCTGCAGCTGGGACACACAAATCTGAGGAGAAGGTATTGGTTCTTCAGAAACTCTGAGAAGGATCTGGTCAGAGGGTCCACGTGGCCTGGACTCACATAAGGACTGGCTGGTAAGATGTCTCTAAGGGGTTCCAACATGTATAAAAGCAGCTAGAGAGAGGAACCAAGAACTCCTGGTAAAGAGAAAGATACTTTCTGAAGCAAAGCTGATAAGAACAATCAGAAAATCAGAGGAAGCCATCCCTTCTCTTCTCCCTACCACTCTGCCTTCCAGAATCTCCCTCAGGGTCTGCCAGAAGCAGAGCTTATGAGGAACACAGCAGGCAAAGGAGGAAACTGGTCTGCCAATTGCCAGTCCAACAAAGGAAGCAGATTCTAGAAAGGTCTAGAATCTGGAGCTTTGTGCAATCATTTAATAAGGAGTCAAGGGAACATGCTGTATATCTGCTCCACCAAGATACAGGGGCCTCCCCAAGCTCCACTAAAAAGGCTAGGCTTTATTTAAATTCTCATTTTTCAAACTCAGATCCTAAAATGACCCTTTTTAATATCTAACACTCCCCCAAAGAGATCACTCTGTACTTCCAAACCTAGCCTGCCCTATTCTACTTCCTATTGGTAGAGTAGTAGTTAAGATTGAGGGTCGGAGTCACACAGCCAAAACTATGTGACCTTGGGCTAGCTCCTAGTGCGTTATGCCTCAGATTCTTCAACTATAAAAAGCAAATGGTAATACCTGGCTCCCAGAAAGGCTGTCGATGCTAAATGCAATAATAGGTGCAAATGTAAGAATGCACATGTATGTGTCTAGATGTTGTTACTATCACCAACAATACGATTATCCCAGATGCCTGGGTAGAGAACAGAACCAGGCCTACTGCAACCTCTTAAGAAAACGCATTTTTATCCCCCTTCCCATGGTCACCTCTGCTCCCACTTAGGCCCAATTCCTGCAGGCTTCCTGTCAACCCCCACTCTTCAAACCCTACCCCTGGTAGCCAGCACTTACAACTTCTATATCATAATGATATGTGTACAGAAAATTACATAGAGAAATGATTCACTGTTCAAGATACAATTAGCCCCACTTCTTAGATAATTCAACTTTCCTGGCTACCACATCCACCAAGCAGCAAGCAGCTAAATAATTTCTCTCAACTCAAGGGCAGAAGAAAAAAAAAAGTCTTATTTCCTTTAATGCTACCCACCCCACCCAACCTCCCATCTGATTTGATTGTCTTCATAATCTAACTCCTGCTTATCTGGTCTCCACTAGCAACCTGACTTTTCTCTCCCCCAAGTCACAACCACAGAATAAGAAGTCAGGTCAACCTCTACATGAAAAAACTGCCTCCCTTTCTCCCTCCCTCCCTCAACACACTTGCCCAGAAGCAGAAACAAGATGATGTAGCCTGACATGACAGCAGAACATGAGAGCCACAAGGTAAGAGATGCTAATTACAGGAATGCAAATGCCTGGTATGGTGGACAGCAGTGTCTCCACAGCCCTCCGGCTTTGAGAGCCCTGAGAGCATCACTGAGCAGGAAGAAAGATGCAGAAGTGCCCTGAGGAAGGGCCCAGACCACAGCTAAGCCCTGAGGGAACAGTAGCAGGCTGACAGTTTAGGTGCCCACCAGCCCCACCCCCCGGGGGTTCCTCAGAATGGAAGCCACCTGCAAATCCCACAATGTCACTGGTGTGAGCCTGATGGAGGATCAGGAGACTGCATCCCCTACAGTCCTGGGGCAGGAGTCTGTAGGAATTGATAGACACAGAGATGGCACAAGGGGTCACCTGGGTATCCTATGGAAATGCAGTTGCCAGTTCAGGAGGTCTGGGGCATCTGAGTCCTATATTTCTACAGATTTCCAGGTGAAGGATGCTGCTGGTTCGTGAACCACAAGTGAGTTGCTACAGCACCATGGGCATATCTTCTCTCAATCATCCCCCAAACTTCCAGGCACCTATCTCCTAACAAGACACTAGAGAGCCTAGAGACTTCCTCACCAACCTCCTAGGTCCCAGTGGCTGGCCAGGGAGGAGGACTGAGCACTGCTAAAGTAGATGCCTGTGGGGTAGGGACCACCCTGGGAAAGGGTCTCCCTTGCCAACAAGAGTCTGGAAGCAGCAAAGCCCTCTCCAAGAAACCATTGTTATGCATTTTACATGTATTTACCATTTCAAAAGTTAAGATGCAACATTCCTTCTGCCTCCTGTCAATCTGCTATCAGGTTTTTCAGGTGCATTTTCAGAAATTTACTAAACAAAAGATGAGGACAATTCAACTTCCCCCTTAGGAAGAAACATGTAATGCAACTTCAAAACTATTCCCAGCAACTGTGGTTGAAATTAAGTTGGGCTTCAGTAATCAGGACATTTACTTTATTAATCCAGAAAACATGAAGCCTTAAACAGTGTGGGTAACTAAGGATACATAATAAATAACACTGAACAACCAGAGCACTGTGTTCACTTTTGTCCAACATTCACCGAGCTCCAAGTCACACATTAAATAAATTTCCTAACAGCAGTGCTATGTCTGCACTCAATGTGTACAGATTACCTGGCAGAATATCATAAGAAAAAGAATCATTGCAAATGTTTGTCTCTAAATTAAAACTGCTTGCCTTCAGCACAAGGGCAGCACAAGCAGCTTCCAGAGATGGCATGAGTTTCAATTCGGCTTACAGTCAGTCACTTAATGATGTTTTTTTAAATGCTAGGCTGATAAGATTGATAAGTACTAAGCAAAAAAGAGGAAGCAGGAGGTGTCACAATTCCTGACCTGAAATTATACTATAGGGCTATAGTAACAAACACAGCATGGTATTGGTATCATAACAGAAACAAAGACCAATGGAACAGAACAGAAGATACCGAAACAAGCCCTCAAATCTTTAGCCATCTGATATCTGATAAAGGGGACCAAAAGCACAGTGTGGAAGGACAGCCTGTTCAACAAACGTGCTGGACAAACTGGACAGCCACATGCAGACAACTGAAATTGGATCCTTACCTCTCATCCTGCACAAAAATCAAATCAAAATGGTTCAAGGATCTGGAAATTAAACCAGCAACTATACAATTGTTTGAAGAAAAAGTAGGACCAACACTACACCACACACATGTCAGCACCGCCTTCCTTAACAAGACTCCCATAGCACAAGCATTAAAGCCAAGAATAAATGAATGGGATGCCATTAAACTAAAAAGCTTCTGCACAGCTAAAGAATTAAGAGTTTCAAAAGAGAACCTACAGAATGGGAGAAAATCTTTGCCTGCTACACCTTGGACAGAGGGCTAATAACCAGAATATACAAAGAACTCAAAAACATGAACACCAAAACCACAAATAATCCAATCAATAAATGGGCTAGGGAGCTAAATAGAAATTTCTCAACAGAGGAAGTCCAAAAAGCCCAGAAATATATGAGAAAATGTTCTACATCACTAACAATCAGAGAAATGCAAATCAAAACTTCACTGAGATTCCACCTCAATCCTATCAGAGTGGCAAAAATTAAGACTATGAACAATTACAGATGCTGGAGGTGTTGTGGGAAGAGAGGAACACTGTCACACTGTTGGTAGGACTGCAAGATTGTATAACCACTCTGGAAAGCAGTGTGGAGACTCCTCAAAAAAACTAGGCCTAGAACCACCTTCTGACCCAACTATCCCACTCCTGGGCATTTTCCCAAAAGAGCTAGAATTGGCTTATTACAGAGATTACAGCTTCATCAATGTTTTTAGCAGCTCAATTTACTATAGCTAGACTATGGAACCAACCCAGATGCCCCTCCCTGGATGAGTGGATTTAAAAACTGTGAAAAAATATATTATACACACACACACACACACACACACACACACATATATATGTATACACACACATATATATACATATATGTGTATATATATGCATATATATACACATACATACATACACACACACACACACAATGGAATTCTACTCTACTATCAGAGAGAGCAATATTTTGGCATTTGCAGACAAATGGATGGAGATGGAAAAAAAATTATGCTGAGTGAAATATCCCAAACTCAGACTCAAGGGCCGAATGTTTTCTTTCACATGCGGAAGTTAGAATACAATGGGAAACAGACTGAAAGTTGGCTAAGCTAATAATAACCTCAGCATGGGTGAATTATTACATGAGCAGGGGGAACCTTTCCTATGATACTGGGGGATGAGGGAGGGGAACAGGTAGGAGGGGAGGGAATAGGAGAGACATCAAGGCAGCTGGAGGGAGGGAGTAAGAGGGTTATCACCCCAGTGGGAAACCTTCGATTTCCATGAGAAGCCCAACTAACACAGAGGTAAAGTAGGGGGAAACAGGATTGGGGGGGAATCCAAAGCGGGGAGAACGTGTATGGGTATAAGCCTCGGCCTGCTCTGTCATTATGCATGTGTTCATGATTGTGTGACAACAATTCCCTCCTAAATATAAGACTATGTTGAAAGAATAAATTTAAAAAAAAGATTGATAAGTACTTGTTAATTTGGTCTCTTAATAAACAAAACTTCCTTATCTCCTTTGTTTTATTTACTCAACTTAAATAACAGAAGAATTCAGTTTCATGTCCTTGCTGTTACGTTCTTGGTTACCTAGTTTTCTACCTTGAATTCTTGTACTGTCTTAGGAAACAGTTAACTATTCCCTCAGTTTACCTTGTTTGTTGCCAAGATGTTGTCCCTCCAGAGGTGACAACATCAGGGTGCTGAGAGGGAGACACCATGCGAAGATCTATGGCAGGGCATTCCACGAAATGAGAACAGAATTAAAAAGGGCCCAAGGCAGGAACAAGTTTGGAAAGTTCAAAGGACAGAGACAAAGGTGGTGTGGCTAGAGCTCACTGATTATGAAGGTGAAAAGATGGCTGGACAGGTAGGCAGGAAAAAGAACACTCAGAGAAAGTCATGTGACAAAGATGAGTACTTTGGAGTGTTTTGAAAAGAGAACTGCAAGCTCTGGCTTACATTTTGCAAAGATGACTCTGGCTGCTACATGTATGTGGGGCAGCCCACTGGTCAGGGAGTTGCTACAGGTGTGCAGGCTCAGGTTAACCATGGCATAGGCTAAGATGTCCAGAGTGGAGAAGGAGAAAAATGGTTGGAAGTGGGGACATCTGTGAATGTAGAACCAGAGCACTTGCTGAAAGATAGGAAAATACTTGCAAGAAGAAAACATTTGGGTACTACATTTAAATATATACTCACTTCTAATAATCACCACTGTATTTTATAATGAACATCACTGACTGTTTCACCTTCCCAAATTTCTAACACTGGCCCATCCACCGGAATCTGCCTGCTCCAGATGAAAATGTGAAAGAACTGGCTGCCATGCCTTGTTCAATCAACCTCTGACATCAAGAAACAAGGAAGAATAAGCCCTGGTGAAAACCAAGGTGCTGCCCAGAGAAAGGATGACACTCCACATAGCCTAGAGATACTTCAGGGGGAAAAAAAATGTCCCAACACCTCTTCCTCTTATTCATGTGCACTGCCTTTCTATACAGAAACAATTAAAAAACCAAAGGAAGAAATATTTGCATGTACAGGTATTTTTCTATCCAACTCTATCTTCTAGAGGCTTAAAAGAAGTAATTAAAAAGAGTAAATGAAAGTTATTATTCTTCCTTCCTTAAAATGAAGCCATGATAAACAGTGAGAGAGAGCATATTTTGTAAACCCCTTTAACCAAACATAACCATGGTTACATAGTACATTCCCATTCTCATTCCCACACTGGTATACACTCACATATGTATTCACAACAATTATGGCTCTGCGGTTCTCATTCAGAATTAGATCACACTTTTCTAAAACAACGACATTAACTGTGGTACAGCATCTCACATGTTACCGAACCATAAACAATTACCTTGAGTTTTTTAATCCCCCTTTATCTCAATGTTGTGCAATAATTTCAAAGGGATAACGA
This sequence comes from Aplodontia rufa, assembly GCA_004027875.1. Lineage (NCBI taxonomy): Eukaryota > Metazoa > Chordata > Mammalia > Rodentia > Aplodontiidae > Aplodontia > Aplodontia rufa. The sequence goes on along the minus strand of PVKS010009635.1, from coordinate 34,843 downwards.
TAACCCACCTGTGGTGCGAATTAAAGTTAAAACAATAGCAAGTGCATAATCTTCAAGGCTCTTGTAAAGTTGTTATATTTGGGATTTCACTAACTTGCTTATAAAACTGTTTATCTGTCAATGATTTGCCAAACTGAGTGAAAAAGAAAAAGTCGATTTCTTTTAAAGATTATTTACCTAGGATACAGCAATAACTCACAAAGCACAGCAGGAAATCAGCTGAACTGACACCAGAGAATGTGCACTTTTTTGAAATGGGAGAATCACATATGAACTTAGACGACACATCACATTCTTCAGCACTGTCACACCAGCAAAGCCTTAGCATTCAGTATGTGCCTAAGAAATTTTGGTGACAGTCCCCAGACAAAACACTGCAAGACAACTCTCTGAATGTTGTTAAGGATGTATTTACACTGAAGTTGATGCTGGTACTTAAACATATGTGAGTCAATTTAGAGCTCTATATAGAACACACACATAACATGTATATATAACCTAAATGCCTTACACAGATTACAACACCATAGTCTAAAGGTGTCTTTCCCTGGAGGCTTCCAAACTCCTCAGTGCACATCTTAAAAAGTGTCACACGCTCTTGCAATTGCCACTTTCCCAGCTGTCCTCCAGATTCTTCCCTATGGCACTATATTTTAGGCAGCGCTAAAAGTAGCAGGGGCTGCGGGGGTTGAGGGGACTTTCAGGGGCTTTTGTTTTGAGAACTATTTAAAAGGAAAATCCTGTATCTCTTGATATTCTGGTACCCAAGGGATTATTCCATTCAGGGGATAACACCAGGGAGTCTGCTCTCAGCCTTAAAGGGAGGTTTGCAAGGCCTCCCTGTGGAGGCTCTGACCAGCCCCAGAAGCAGCATGTCACCCATCCCCTGCTTTTCTTTACTAGCCTTAAGTTGTGAGTCCAACCGCTTCTGGAGAATATCTGAAGGAGAAGCAGAGGTGGTTATCCACAGACCAGATACTATCCCTGAAGAGCCTGAACTCCATCATGGATAACTGAGGAAAGGCTCAGCTTTAATAAATTAAATCATATTTCAAAGCTTTCCACTGGTGGAGAAGCTCCATGCTGAACTCCACGATGATACCTTTTGTTAAAGGAAATGGAAAACCCTGTGTTTTAACAGTTATGTCAATGCAGAGTTTCACATCTCCTGTCAGGGCTTAGACTGAACAAAGAACCCAAAAGGACGTCCAAATTCTTTGGACAACTGGTATTCTGCCATATCAAATATTGCCTGAAATAATTAAATTGTCATCAGAGCCTTGGAAATGTTCAGGCTATAAGAATCTCTGGACATCATACTGGATTTCATGATAGAGTCTGACCTGCACCGCAACCGTCAGCTTCTCTAGCAAGAACCACAAGGCATCACAGGGCCAACAAAATAATGTCCCCTCTCCATTCATTTTTGTTTCTGTTTTGAACTAAAAAAAAGCCCATGACAATGTTACTCATCGGGGGACAGAGATGCAGAGGTGTAGCTTAGTGGAAGAGCACTTCCCCAACACGTGAGACAGGCCCTGTTTGACGGCCAGCACTGCAAAAGTAAGTAAACAAATAGATGTGCCAAAAACTATACATCTAAGTATTTAAGATGTGGGAAAAACTATGAGAGATCAGACCAAAAAAAAAGGCAGAGGTGATATTAAATGTCATACCCTTCGCCTTTGAAAATCGGCACACTACAAATTCACAAGATACACACACACAAGCCATCGTCTTTCCTCACTCTCAACTCTCAAACATGTTGAAAGGATGACATAAGTAAAACTGGAATAAAAAACCGATTCAGTTAAGCAAATTCTTTCTTATTTTGAGCCATTTAATCAGTAAACATATACCTTTTATTTCTGTACCCATTTATAAATAATTATATCATCTTTACTCGGCTTTATTATTATAAAATTCACAGAACTAACTACCTGCAATGGGCTCAAAACACAACATTAACAAACAAAACTATTTCCAATTTACTCAGATAAACTAATACCTATATGATAGACATATTAAATACAAGGGTTAAAAAATATCAAACCAGAACAACACGACACTTGGGTTTATACTTTCCATCTAAGATTCATATTCCTTTCCCAGAACTCATTAAACCCAACGAAAGGGCTTTAATTTTTTTTATTATTATCTTTCTTTTTGAGACAGGTTAGTCTCAAACTCCTGGGCTCAGGAGACTCTCTTTTATCTCAACCTCCCAAGGAGCTGGGAACACAGGAATGCACCACTGCACTTGGAGACCTGAGGAACTTCACAGGGAATTCTTGGGGGAGGAAAAATTGCCAACAAGGAGTTAAAGCTTTGAGGAACAGTTCAACGCTTACACTTCCCAGTTGACTTTTAATTTCTATTTCACGCTTTCATTTATTAAATAAATGATGGAAATTTCTTCCCTTCCAAGATTTTCTCCTTAAATATTTTGGATTTGTAGTCCACATTGCAGAAGCCAAACCTTAGCTGGCAGGGAGACATAGCTGTGCCTGACAGAAATGTGTGGGTGGAACTTGTCCCACAGAAAGAGACCTCTGAGAATACACACTGACCCAGAATTCCAGCCCAGAAAGGCACTCACATAAATTTACGGGCAGGCCTCAGCCATTTATTTTGTCCGTATGTCAGGACACTGCAAGCATTCATTTCAGGAGTGAGCAAGTTCTGGTCATCATGGGTCTGCTCAGTGAGCCAGCCTCTAGCCCCTCAGCCACAACTACAAAAAGAAACTGCTTAAAATATCACTGCAGTCAATATTTTAAATCACCAGGCATAATTCAGTGAAAGAACAGATAAAGCAGACATGAATAATTTACAACTGGATGGAATATAGTTACTTTCATTACATTCGTCAAGGAATGTAGTTTGGAGCAGAGAGAAATCCTAACTGTATTTCATTTCTTATTCCCAGAGCCTTCTAAGACCTACTGAGAATAAATACCACCTCTTTCCAATCTGCCCCTTTCTTTCCCAAATCATAATTCCATCAGCCAATGAACAAGGAAACTTTTCTAGCCTGGGTCCCTGAGATAGTTCCTGAAAGACTTCTTAGAACACTGAGTCAAAATAATGTTCAAGGAGACCATCCAAAATAAAGATATCTCCAGCTGTCATTAAAATCAAGAACAAAGAACAGGTTTGTTCTGCTTGAAACACCTCTGAAAGATTGTTCTGTCAGTGGTCCCAGGGAAACTGAATATAGCTAGCAGGAGGTGAGGCTTCCTGAGAAGGCTGAGGCCCCTCCTTTACCTGGGAGCCAAACAGCCAGGGTTTCTCCAAGTTATCTGACATCTGCAGACTGCCTAAATCAAACTGCCTCACTTTCTGGGAAAAAGATAAATTCCCAGACTCAACCAAACTTCCCAAACAGAATCTCTGGAGACATAGTTTTTCACAAGTTCCCAGAGAATCCTCTGCACAATGAGGTTTGAAAACTATTGTCAAACTGAAACTATTTGTACAGATTTCTCAAAGTTCTGACAACTCTAACAAAAGTCACTGATGCAGTACATTAGACACCAAGTCCTGCCAAGCGTGGTGGCACATGCCTATAATCCAGTGACTTGGGAGGCTGATGCAGGAGGACAGCAAGTTCAAGACCAGCTTGGGCAACTTAGGGAGACCCTGTATCAAAATTTAAAAATCATAATAGAGGGGCTGGAGCGCTGGCTCAGTGGTTCCTGCACTTGCCTGGCATGCGCACGGACCCAAGTTAAAACCCTAGCACCACGTACACAACAAAGTCTCAGAGCAATGAAAGCCACATGAAAAACTAAATAAAATTGATTCTCACTTTCTCTCTCTCTCCCTCTCCCTCCCTCCCTCTCTCTCTCTCTCTCTCTCTCTGTCCCTCTTTTTTAAAAAATCATAATAGAAAAAGGGTCTGGTGAGAATACCCCTGGGTTCCAAGTCACTGATCATGATTACAGACATGCTCCCGGTCACTTTATACCCCAAACACCCCATGAGTATCTTAACCTCATTTTATGTCTGGGCACTCTGAGATCCAAAAATCACACTTTTCATTAGTGGCAAAGTAAAGACCTGTGTCCAGGTCCCTCTGACATGAAAAAGTTTTCCTTCCATGTGAACCTCTCTAAGAAGCAGAAGACCTGCCTCTTGCTCTCCTAGTGGTCCTCACAAATGGGCAGCCAGGGAGCCCCCAGTTCTACCTCATGATGCTCACTTTGTCATATATAGATGGCAGTGGCTAGACTGCTAGAACAATGGGTCTGGAATGGGTCACTGCAATCTAAAGGACATAATATCTAAAAAAGAAAATGGGGAAATAGCTAGCGATTTTTAAAACGAGCAAAGAGGCTGTAAGACAATAAAGTCAACACGTGAGTGAGATGAGGCTGGGGGAGTACAGTCCCATTTTCATCTCTGCTTCACAAGCATGGGGACTTAGGTTACAGGTGCAGATGGCCTTTCTGTTAGGCATGGAAGCTATATAATGCCACTGCTGGGAAGATTTCCAGAAAGGACCTCTATATATAGGTCAGGGTTTCTCAAACTCACACTACTGACACTTGCAGCCAGATGACTGCTTGTTATGGGATCTGACCTGTGCATTATAGGATGTTGAGCAGCATTCTTCTCTACCTACTAGAGACTAGTAGCATGTCCTTCCAACTCCTACCAAAAATGTCTCCAAATACTGACACATATCCCAGAGGGTTGGGGCAAAGGGGCAGAAATCTCCCTGAGTGGAGGACCAGTGCTCTCAGAATTGGAGCAGCTCTGCCTACAAGAGGGAAGAGAAAGAGGGATGGAAGGAGTAAGAAACCTGTTTCCACCAATTAAGATCCTGGCTAGCTCAGCTACTGAGAATTGAAAGTCTACGAGAAAAATCCAGGAACATGAATAAACCAAGTACCTGAGATGGCCAAGAATCAACTACCCTCAGGAAAAGCACAAAAAGGAAGAGATGAAGTCAAAAGAGGGAAAGAAAAAGACATCATTTTGCCCTACGGGATCCAGTTATATAAAGTCAGTTCCTCAGCTCCTAGGAAGAGACTTTATCCAAGGTTCAGTCTATGAGAGAACATGTCAGAACTGTCACCAGTGTCAGAGATTAGGCTTCATATCATTTTAAGTGGTGTTGACGTGACAGTGAGATTGAACACTCTGGAATGTGAAACATGGGCCATGACGGGGAAAACACAGAGCCTGCTCAATGGTAAGGGCCTCCTGTCACTAAAAGGCACAATAAAAGGTTACAAGGTTTGAATAACAGATGTGTGTTCTTGAAATGCTTGTGAAAGGGACCAGGTGCTTGCAGAACAGAACAGCACAGAGATTCTGAGGGTTTAACAGGGACCGTCAACTCGTCAATGGGTGTTTATTAAGTGCCTAAATACACAAGGTGCTATGCTAGGAACTATACACAGAGCAAGGTAGCCACATCCAACCTCACTCTTGGGGACAGACACCTGAAACAACTTTAAAAACAGGCATCAGAGAGATACAAGAGGTGATTTCTGTGTCCACCCAGGCTGTCCCACACTATTCCCTGACCTCCACTGGTTATCATGAAAACAAAGAATCCATCATTCAAACAGGAAGCCCAGGTAAATCTCCAGAAAATCTATTTCACCAGAAGCAAGAGTGAAGTTACAGGAGAGCAACAGTCCCTCAGTCCCCTTCCCAGGGAACCTGGACACAGGGCAGTCAGGACCCCACGGACCACCTGGTGAAAACCACTCAAGTACTTTTCCTTACCAAGGAGTCAATCCATGGCCAGTTTACTAAGTAAGCATTAAGGTCTCTGATAGTGGTGGAGTGTGATGGCTCTGGCCTACAGTCCCAGCTATCAGGAAGCTGAGGCAGGAGGATCACTTGAGTCCAGGATTTCAGAGCCATCCTGGGCATCAGAGTAAGATTCCCATTTCTCTAAAGAAAAAATAGGCGTATTTTTTTAAATTCTCTCAGCAAGTTCCATGGACTGCTTTGACTCCAAATGTAAATCAAGCACAATCATGAAGATAAACCAGTCTGGTTAACAGTTAATACACTGCATTAGAATTTACTTTGAAATCTATGGAAAAAGAAATAATTAGATGGATCAGTGAGCAGACAGATAAGGAAGAAAGTATGGTAAAGATATTAATAGTATAGAACACAAGTGATGGGAGGATGAGGATGTAGTTCAGTGGTACAGCAGGCACCCAGCATTGAAAAAAAAGGAATACAAGAGATGGACAAATTTCAAATGCATGTCTGGAATTTTTCATAAAAAAATGTTGAAAGCAATTTTAATAACCCTGGGCCTATCTTAGAATGATGACACAAGAGGAAATCAATATTGAAAATAACAGTTTAAAAATTATATGTAACATACTCTCAAATTTGTGAAAATAAACACTAAAACATTAATTATGGTTATCTTTTGGAGATGGAATTATGGGTGACTTTTATTTTCTTCTTTATGCATTTTCTAATTTTTCTTCAATGAGTATAAATTGCATTGCCATCCAAAAATTTACTTTACATATTAAATTTTTATCTAGTGGGGTTTTTCTCATTTTTTGTTTTTTATTTTGCAGTCCTGGGGATTGAACCCAAGGCCTCATGCGCATTAGACAAGCACTCTATCATTGAGCTACTTCTCCCGCCAAAATAATTTTAAGGGCTGAGGCTGTGGGCCAGGGGAAGATCATCTATCAAACATGTTCAAGACTCTAGGTTCAATCCCTAATTCCATTAAAAAAAAAATAAAAATTGCCCTAAAAAAATTGAAAGGAGTCTTGAAACCATCATGACAGTGACATCAACTGGAGCTAACATTCCTTGAGCAACTAAAATGTACCATATCCTGTGTTTGTGTTTGGTATTTTTGCATAAATTACTAAATATGGGTCAAGCATCCTCCCCAAGGGATCCCCTCCTGCCCAAAGGATTTTCAGATTGGGAATGTGCAACCTGGGGAAAGGCAAGGATCAGAGAATGCCAATCAGGGCAGTGAACACCGGAGATGAGTCAGGGAAAACGCTGTTCCCCTCCTACCTGGAGCTGTCAGATGAAAAAGCCACAAGACCCAAGCAGCCTGGGTTGCTGCAGAAAGAAGAGCTGAGCTGGAGCATCTCCCAGACTCACAGGGGGTTTTGAGAGCAAGAAATGGCCTTGTGCTGTATTCAGCTCCTGTGATTCAGGGGTTGGCTGATATCACACCACAACCCAACCTAGTCTGACTGATAGAACAGGCTTGGTGGTCATCCCAAGGGCACAGCCCATCTAAAATCACATTCTCCCCCTTCTTCCACCTAAACTGAGGGAGGCCTACCTACCTTCTATTTTCATCAACCCCCGGATCCTAGGTTTTGCTGGTCTTTGCACTCCTAGGTCCAAAGGAAGCAAATGCACACAAGCAGTGTGATGAATTTACTGATGGTGATGCAAAGTCCTAAGCCAAAGTCAAAATATTAAAATAAGTTAGGCTTTTAAAGGAATGAAAACACAGAGGCCACCAGAAAAAAAATTATTGTGGATAAAATAAGCTTCATTCATGAAACTGAATGTCTACTCAGAGACGTCTATTTCAAACGATCCCCTTATGGTAACAAATTAACCAGAAAAATCTCAAGTGCTATCCACGCTACAAAAGGATATGCCAATTCCGTAAGCATCAGAGTACATAAAATAGGCATTTACATGTGCTTACATTTTTTAAAGGGTTATATCACCTCTACTAAGAACATATTGCAGGGCTGGAGCGATGGGTCAGCGGTTTCGGCGCTTGCCTGGCAAGCACGAGGACCCGGGTTCAAACCCCAGCACCACGTACACAACTAAGTGTTGGAGCAACGAAGGCCATGTGAAAAACTAAATAAAGTTGTTTCTTTCTCTGTCTCTCTCACTGTCCCTCTCTCTTAAAAAAAAAAAAAAAAAAAAAAAAGAACATATTGCAAACTGATGTTCTTCACAAACATCACCAGCAATTTTAAAAATTAAAAGTTTAAACCAACAGAATGGCAACGCAAATATCACAAGTTCACCTCAAAGGTCATTTATCGTCATTTTTTCCCAACCCTTCTTGGAAGGGGCCCATACATACTGGCTCATACAATAGCTATGAAAGAAAAATGTATATTGTGGTTTCATAAAAAGTTCTAGCTTTAGAAGGGTTGCAAATTTCATTATCAGTTTGATAATATACAAGCTAAACACACACCAAGGTACCCACTCCTATTTTTTATGTACTAATTAAGTAAACAGTTGGGTTTTAAATAATTAAACTGAAATTTAAGCTTAGAAAAGTCTTTAATTTGCTATCTGCCACTGAGCTACAGCCACCCATTTTTATTATGAGACAGGGTCTTAGTAAGTCAATGAGGCTAGCCTCAAACTTGGGATCCTCCTGCCTCACCCTCCCTAGTAGATGCGATTACAGGGATGCACTACCACACTGCACTCCTTTTTTGTTCTCTGTGGGAACATCAAGGAAGGTTTTTTCCCAACTAAAAGAAATGTGATACATGTCTACTTGTCATGCTCTGAAATAAAGCAAAAACATAAAAGTTTTGACTGTGAACAGGCATTATATCATTAAAAAAAAGATAGTGTAATTAATTAGCCTATTCTCTTTATTCATCTAATCACACTGAACCAAATGAAACTTCAGTTCCTCTCAAATCAACTTAAAAAACTTAAAAATCTTCCACTCTAATAGTCTAAAGCAAAAAATAATCCTCAGTTGGCTATACACCTAGATAATAAAAAATTTTTAACTTGGATTCACCCAAAAGGAAAAGCATGACTGTTACCTCTCACCCACCTATCTCAAGAGTGTCACTAAATATGGCAGAATTGCTCAACCTCCCTGCTCAACACAGCAGGTATTGAAATTACAGCGACTACCGGTCAGTTCAACCATATGAGTCAAGAGGAAGTGGCATTAGTACTAACTGGTTAGCACACATCCATCACTTACTTACCACATATGTGCACCTGTTTCTAAGGGTCATTTCTGCTCTAGAGTTCATCAACCCTGGGAACAACAGACAAGTGGCACATTCTGCCTTCTCAAACAAGCTGTGTGCTTTTAACCTCTAAACCAGTGAGTTCTGGGTGATATTTGGAGATAGGAAGTATTCCTGCCTTAGAGATGAGACCTTAGGGGGCTGGAGCGGTGGCTCAGTGGTTACAGCACTTGCTTGGCAAGCACGAGGACACAGGTTTGAATCCCAGCACCAGGTATACAATAAAGTGTTGGAGCAATGAAAGCCTCATGAAAAACTAAATAAAATTGATTCTCTCTCTCTCTCTCTCTCACTGTCCCACTCTCTAATCAAAACAAACCAAAAAAAAAAAAAAAAAAAATTACTCTCCCCTCCCCCCCCCTTTCCCCACCCTAAATAAAAAAAAACAAAAAAAAAAAAAAAAAAAAAAAAAAGATGTGTCTTTAGGGCTGGGGCAGCAGTTCAAAGGTAGAGAGCACTTGCTTAGCATGCACGAGTCCAAAGGATAAATTTTCAGTACCCCTCTCCCTGACCGACCTCATACACTCACACACAAAGATGTGACTGTGTGACTTTCTTTCTGCATCTGCCTTCCAACTGGTTATTTTTAAAATTTGAGTTAGTTGTGAATAGCAACACATGTACCTTCATATGCATCATCAACATCCTGTCTTCTGTCTCCAAGCAGCTCATCAGAGGAAACCTCTGTGAAGAGCTGTGTAGGAGTAGAAAAGAGCCCACTGCTATAACTGTATAAAAAACCCCTCCTCTTCCTGCACAGCATATTCATGTAACTTCCCCTATGCCTGGCTCTGAATGTAAAACTCAGACACGAACATGCAAAGCTATATAATATAGTCAAGGCGATGGGGACGGTGACTGGGAACAGGAACCATGTGGGAAGGGTCATATTTAACTGCCCTGCCTTAACACACTTACTTTCCTAATCATTATTCATTTGGACTACAGAGAAAGGATGAAGTATCTCAGTTGAAACCAGTATCTAAGGGGAATCTGAAGGGCACCTTTGAAAAGTATGTCTTAGGTCAACCAGGACTTTTGTTAGTTTTAACTTTGAAAGAACTGAAGGGGGACGCATGAGTCTGACTTGCAGACCACATATGTTCCTTTTATAGAAAGAAAAGCAGCTTGTAAAGCAGAGAGTACCTTAATACCTTATGCTTAGTAAACACACCAAAGGAACACGCTCATTCACTCAAGTGTTTACATGAGGAAGTTACTGAAACTGCCTGACCTTGAGAAGGCTTCCTCCACCTCACCTGCAGGAAAACAAGCTACCCACCACCACCACCACCTTAACCTTCCAATCAATAAGCACTCCAGAAACAAGTCCTCTACTCTGACCTCCCCATGTCACGCTTGGCCAGTGTTTCTAACCCCATGCCCTACAGAAAACTGCTTAACCTCTCTGGACCATCTCAGAAGTGAGGGACCCAGATGAAATGTCTGAAGAGGAATTACTGGTATTACTTATGGAAACTGTTGAAAGAATGCCTCGGAGTGCACTGGACGGGAAAAGAACTCATTCCATGTGCCATGACTAATCTTAACCCACGCAGTCACAATCCCAAGTGTTTCCACTGTATGTAATAGTAAACTCGAGGAAAAGTCATCTTTCCAGGCCTTTTTAAAACAGTAAATTATAACAGCAAATTACACACAAAAACATTCTCCTTATAACATCTCATGACAAATAAGGCACAAGTGCCCTCTGACCCTCATGTCCCTCCTGGTCCCCTTGTAGATGTTCCCAGTGTTGCCAGCTTGGTATACACCTTTCTGATCCTTTTTCTAGGTGTTCATACACATACCTTTGAAACCACATCAAAGATACAGCCTACAAGTATAGACTCCAGCATAGCCATTCTAGGGAACAATCTGCGTTTGCAGACACTTGGTCAAATTAAGGACCGTTAATGCCCCGTGATCTATTATCCTGTGCCCTCATGTGCCTCTCCCAGAGATGCCTTCCCAGACCCATGTACAGAGATGTCCTGCAGTGCTATGTGTAGGGACTGCAAGTTAGAAGAAAATAAAGAAAACCACGGTGAGATCAAATCTTGAGGTAACCCCAGCAAGGTATGTGGACAGATTAATCCTAAGAATATAATCTATGCTAAATTTAGCCAGGCAAGGAAGTACACGCCTATAGTTCCATGACTCTGGAGGCTGAGGCAAGAAGATGGCAAATTCAAGGCTAGCCTCAGCAACTTAGGCCCTAAGTAACTAACTTTGTGAGCTCCTGTCTCAAATAAAAAATAAAAAGGACTGGGGAAGTAACTCAGTGGCAAAGTATCCCTGGGTTCAATCCCTAGTACCAAATACATATACACACACACACATATATATACATAAACAGTTCTGAATATTAAAAAGAAATGATAAGATTGAACACAAAACCACCTGTGTAAATATCAAACATAAATAAATCTCCTATTCTGCACTACAGTAACCATATATACCTCGCACAGTCCCTGGGAAATGGTATAAAACACGTAAGAATAGGATCGAGGCCACCTCAACAACTTAACAAGACCCTGTCTCAGAATTAAAAATAGAGAGCCCTTGGGTTCAATCTCTAGAACCACAAAAAATAAAAATAAAAAGTAAAGTCTCCATCACATTTTAAGCACTAAATATTTACTGTTATTAAATAGATTAAAATATATTTATGGTATATTACAAGCTTTCTATTGTAAAACTTTATTTACAATGTCATTCTTTCTCCTAAAGGACTTCGTTTCCCTATTAAAAAATGTATAAAAGAGACTGCAACACTATGCTGAAGACTGTCTACAGTGGTTACCTCTAGGAAATAATTTGTATGTCTGTTTTAGCTTGTTCTCTTGGCTTGGCCCTATCTCTACAACTAATAGGTATTACTTTAAAAATTTCTTGATCCTTAATGTTCCTTTCAATATGACTCATGGTTACAAAAAAATAGAAACATTCTAAAAATCCATCAATGGGGAAACAGTTCAATTATGGTACATATGACGGAAGAACATTCTACAACAGAATATTTTATGGCCACTTTTTGTCACTGTAGGGGAAAAGCAGACTCTGAAGCCGCACACGTCAGAGACTCAAGACACCACTGGACAGCAGGAACAAGCAGCATGGACTCTGAAGCCAGCCTACCCACATTTGCATCCTATGCTGCTGCTCAGAAGCCCCACCATCTTAGCTTCCCTGAGTCTCCATCCTCTCCTATAAACAGGGGTGATGACAGTACCTGCCCCTGGGGATTGTGGTAAATATGTGTAAAAGATGCAAAAATAAATAAATACAGAAAAACAGCATCAATCCACTAAAAAAAAAAAAGTGTATTTTGTGGTGCTGGGGATTGAACTCAAGGCCTTGAGCATGCTAGGCAAGCTCTTTAGCACTGAGCTACATCCCCCACCTAGGAGAGTATTTCATCTGTGTAAATTACATCTCAACCAAGTTAATTTTAAAATGCATACATGCACAAAAGGGCAAAATATTCAATATGAGTGCATTAGCACACACCCATAATCCCAGCTACTTAGGAGGTGGAGGTAGAAGGACCTCAAGTTCAAGGATAGCCTAGGCAACTTAGTAAGACCCCATTTATAAACAAAAATTTATAAAAAGGGCTTAGCTCAATGGTAAAGGACCCCTGGATTCAATCCCCAGTACCAAGAAAAAAAAAAAGTCACATACTATATACAATTTCATTTATTTGAAATATTTGGTTGTTCTACCACAAAGCTACATCCCCAGCCCTCTTAATTTTTGTTTTTGGTTTTTAATTTATTTGTTTGTTTGGGAACAGGGTCTCACCAAGTTGCCAATAACGGCCTCGAACTTATGTTCCTCCTGCCTCAGTCTCCTAGAGTCTCTGGGATTACAAGCGTGTGCCAGTCACTGTGTCTGTTTCGAGTGTTCCGTTTAAAAGGAATAATTATGTGACTTTTGCTTCAGGAAAAAAATGCATGCACAACAATAACATGTTTTACAAGAACATACAAGTTAAAGAATATACAAATACTTTCAAAAGATTGACTAAAGGGAAAATAAATGACTAGAGAATAGGGACAAAGTCAAAAACTTCATGCAACCGTATAACTGAGAAGCGCCCTAAGCAGACCCCACATAACAGTGTGCCATAAACTAAGACTGCTTAACCCCTCTATCCTGGAGATCTTTAACAAAAAAAAAAGAAGAAGAAGAAGAAAGAAAGAAAGAAAATACCCTGCGTTGATTTGCTGATTTAAAAAAAAGAGAGAACAAAATGACACTCAATGATTTTCATTTGGCTGTTTGCTGTGTTTGCCCACTTGCTGCGGTCTTGTTGTTACTACTCTGTCTTTGAGTTCTCTTTATCCATACTACGCGCCTTTCTGAATGACCGTGAGGCAGCTCTGGCATACCGAAACCTATATTTTCAACTTGCTTTTACTCAGTATTTTGTACTTGTCCATACATGCCAAATTAATGAAGGCTTCATAAAGAAGGATCAAAAATGGCATGCAATTGCCTATACTAACACAAAAGCCTATTCTGATATTTTTGTTATTTTTTTTTATGCATCCTTGATAGCCAAACCCCTCCCACATACCACTGCCACTACCAAAATGGCCACAGGAGTCCAATGACACACACACACACAATTTTATGTCCTCCAAATTAAGAGTGATTTACTCTGATTTTACAACAAGAAAAATAAATGTTATCGCTTCTTGGCCTTTTGGCTAAGATCAAGTGAAGAAAAATAAATGTTAGCTGGATAAGAATTCACATATGACTCTTTCTTCGAAGATGGCCCTTCCATAAGCCCAGTGACTACCTGGCCTGCCTGTCTGGTGTTAAGTTTACCTGGAATTAGTTTGGAGGATACACGCAGCGTCAGTCCTAAGTCCACCACTCGCCTTGGACTCCATGGCTCCTCCAACTACCATGCTAAAAACCTTCTGTGTCTGTTTTCCAAACCTCAAACACCAACACGTCACCTGCTCAAATACAGTGTACCTAACAGAGCTCTCTGGGATTTTGTTTTTATCAAAATAAACTAAGAGGCTGCCTTTTTAAGTAGTTAGTCACAAACATCAGTTGCCTCAGGGTGACACAGGAGAAACAAACCTGACATTTATGAAGAAACAGCGGCTGGAAAAAAATCACAGGAGAGGGGGGAAGATAGGGAAACATCCCCTTCTGGGCTAAGGAAAGACTTCCATTTAAGAAACCTAAAATAAGCCTTTTATCAGAGTTGGGGTCAGGGTCATGACCGTGGTCCTGGGCGGAGGACAGAGAGCCTCTCAAAGGCACTTCCCCCAGCTCTCCCAGGACCAGCAAGAGAGGAGGCTCTGTTGGGTGCCCAAGGCAATCTGGCATCCCTAAGGACTCGGCAGTTATGCAATGCAATTATTTTTTTGCATAGTATCCCTCCCACTGGGCATACCAATAAGCCCGACAAAGGGAATCTTTCACAGAATGGATAAAATGAGCAAAATAAGGAGGAACTTTTTTTTATAACACTAGGAAAGACCAGAAACACAATTCTGACCTGGATGGACTCCCAGGCACCTCCCTCTTAGGGCTTTGCCCAACTGCCCACCCAATTTGAGGGGCAGAGATGGAAAAGGGCAGGTGACCAAAAACATGTGGCAGGGGAAATGTGGATCAACTCAGATGTGGACAGAGCAATGGCCGGTACCTCCTTACTTTGGGCTAACAGTAAAATGATCTTAAGGCAACTAAACTTGGAGCTGACTTGAGTTTTAGTTTTTATTTTTGTTTTGTCTTGTTTGAGGCCAGCTATTTATTCTGCTTGTTAAATAACAAGCACAAGTTGAAAAATATTTTCCTAATTTATGACTTACCAGCCTAATTTATTTTGACAGAAACAGAAGAGTGCCTACAACCAAAGCAAAAGTTAGGTTTGGCTGTTTCAAGAGCTCCTTGGAATTCCTGCAAGAAAATCCTGGGTTTGGACAGAATAGAAGAGGCTAAATGTCTTTTTTCAGTGAGGTGAGTCATCTAATGAAATGTGGCAAATCGCCATCCTCAGCTTGAAGAAACTTTGGAGAAATACTAGTCTTTAGGCAGAGAAATATGAGAAACATTGTTAAAGCCGCTTGAAAAGGAGACATTATTCCTGTGCTTTCAACCTTCCAAAGGCAAGGCTAATCCCACCACACCTCAAGCTAGTTGCTCTCACAAACAGCACAGGACTTTGATCTCCCCAGGTGGAGATTAGGTCACCTGGTTCCACACCCCAGGGCTTGGAGACTACCTGCATGCCCACCCCTGTAGCTTGATCCAATATACCTCCTGGAAGCAAGCTTTTTAAAGTCAGTCTAGGGGCCTGGAGTGGGGGGGCTACTCAGCCCTGGGTTCACAGCAGTCCCCATGCCCTATCACAAAGCACTTCCACAAAGCATCACCTGAGGAATTTCAATAAACGCACAAAGCGGAAATTGGTGATTATGTGTTTCAGCACAGCTCTGCTACTGTCTTGACAAGCATCCCACTCTCCGCAGTTACTGAAGAACAACATTCTACAACTGATGCCTGGGAAGTAATGAGTCGGAATTTTTTTATCATGCAGGGAATGCATGACATTACAGATCCACCTGGCTCAATTTCCTATGGACCTTCCTTACCAGAGGAGATTCTGTGAGTTAGGAACCCCCATAATCAGAGAAAGGCCAGTTTCAAGATGCCCAAAAGGAAAAAAAGGAATTGCTCCAAATTACTGATTGACTGATTGACTGATTGAAGCACTGGGGACTGAACCCAGTGGCATTCTACTTGTAAGCTATATCTCCAACCCTTTTTTTTTTAAGACAGTGTCTCATGAAATTGACCAGGCTGGCCTAGAATTTGAGATCCTCCTGCCTATGCCTCCTTGCCTCTTAAGCAGCTGGAATTACAGGTGTACACCACTACACCTGGTCCAACTTCTTATTTATAGTAACTTCTACTACCTTACTAAACAAGAGAAATACAGATCTGGAAATGTCTTTTAATCACACATCAGAAACATGATAAGAGAAAAAGAGTATACATCTCTCATTCCATTCCCCAGCCCCAACCCCGGCCACACACACACACACACACCACGTAACTACTTACTGATGTCAAGGTCACATTCATGTTAGCATCATTATTTGGACAAAATTGTTTGCCAGCAGAAAATCAGTTAAAGTCTCCTTTGAAAATACAAAGATACGGAGGAATCAAACATCTTTGAATGCCACGTCACAATTTAAAATGCAATATAAAGCCAGGCCTCACAGTGTGCACCAAAAGTCCCACTTGGGAGTCTAAAGCAGGAGGATTACTAGAGCCTATGAGTTGGAGGCCAGCACAGCATTAACAAGACTCCCTATTTCATAAACAAATAAGGCAGTACACAGAAACCACTAGCATGAATCTGCTGATGGAGAACAACTTAAACAGCACACAACCACATACCCTGGAAGAGGGTGCCACCCCTGGGCCCTGTGCTCTGCCCAAAAAATCATCAACATTCTCTTCTCAATCATCAGCACTGCCACTGTCATTTCCTGAGGGCCCACAGGACAGCAGAGGGTTTATTTCATTTGTACACAGCATTCTCCCTTGAAGGTCCAAATTAATTTTACAAGTAACTTAAACAGAACCACAAAGACTAAGAAAATTCCCAAAAGAATGTCCTAGGGAAAGGCACTCTCATGGTATCTACCTGTCTTTCCTGGGGAAGGTGACAGCACAAACTTTACAATTCAAAGAGTGGCCATGGAATATAGAAGCACCACAAGGACCAGGGTGAGAACACAGGACAGAGGTGCTCATGTCCTCTGCTCCCCCATGTCTCCAAGGCAAATGCCCAACCAAGGTGGGATCTCCTAAAGAACATGCCTATCTGTTCAGAAACTCCTGCACGTAAGTAGAAAGGCCCAGGCCAAAATCAACAATGTCACATTTCTTCCAAAGGTAACTCCAAGCAGAAAGCAGAGTACATCCCTACACAGCCCCAAAATTAAAAGAAATAAAAGTAGATTCCTAAAGGTCTAGAAAGGGAATGTATGAATTGGACACGACAACCATTAAAGAGTCAAAGGGCAAACGTATATTCACGAGTCCATTAAACAAATAAAGACCAGCTTCCACCAAGTGGCAAGAACCAGTTAAAATTGACTTGGGATTTAAAACTCAAGAAACCATTCTCCTATTCTCCAGAAACTTGAAAGCTACCAGAGAAAATAAGCTTTTTGCCCAAGTAGCTGCAAAACATAGCTTCATGTGACTTTCCTTAAGAATCACATCCTCTCCGAATCTGGGGGATGGAGGAATAACTCAGTAGTGGAGTGCTTGGGTTTAATTCCCAACACAAGAGTCATCGTCATCCGGGTTGAATCTAGAAAAGCTCATATATTATATACATTAGGAATAAAAAGAGACAGTGTTCCAGAAAGCGGACAGAGGAGCAACAAAGGAAAGAAAGTGGGATTTTCCATTTATTTTTTGGAAGGAAATTTCCTCCTGATGAAGAATAATGCAAGATTATTTTGATAAAGCAGACTGAGGCCAGACAGTATGTGGCAGGGCTTAAATAAGATGCAAGAAAAAAATAATTAAAAAGTCCTCAAGCAGAGATCCATGAGGGCAATAAATATCACCTTCTAAGATCAACAACCACCCCTCAAAAAATTTTGAGATTCCAAAGATTTTTGAAATGAAATCAGAGCAGTAAGAAATGTGGGGTGCTTTGTGCTTTCTTATTCACTTTCCACCAAGTGCTGTTTGTTTAGGAGAGAAGTGCCCAATTTGTCTTGGAGATGAGCAGAAACCCCAGGTACCCAGGCAAGCAACATCAATCCTTGTGGAACACTATTACCCTGACAGGCAGCAACTGTAAAAACACCAGGCACAACTCTATTCACTCACCAGCCTGTGTGGTACCGACAGCATCTCAGTGGCCCAAATGTCCATTTTTTTTTTTTCAAGAGAAAAGGACAGTGAGTGAGAGAGAGAGAGAGAGAATCAACTCCATTCAGTTCTTCAAGTGGCCTTCGTTGCTCTGACACTTCATTGTGTACGTGGTGCTGTGGTTCAAACCTATGCGCTCGCACAAGCCAAGCAAGTGCCACAACCGCTGAGCCACTGCTCCAGCCCCCAAATATCCATTAAAATCCAGTAAGTTAAAGAAAGAAGTATTGGTGTGCTCAATTTCCATACAGCCAGTTCCTGAATAAAGATGGCTCAACTTACTGATTTCTTAACTTCGTGATGGTGCAAAGGCAATATGCATACAGTGAAAACTATACTTAGAATTTTGAACTTTTCTCTTTCCTGGGCAAGCAATATATACTGCCTCTTGCAATGCAGGGTGGCAGCAGCAAGCAGCAGCTCCCAGTGGACCACATGTTAGTGGTCACAAAGCACTACTGCTAAACTATGATGTTCCCTAGCTTAAATGTATAAATGCCTTTTAGGGGGATGCCAGGGATTAAATCCAGTGGTGCTTAACCACTGAGCCACATCCTGTCTCCCACTTTTTTTTTTAAGACAAGGTCTAAGTTGCTGAGGCTGGCTTTGAACTTGCAATCCTCCTGCCTTAGCCTTTTAAGCTCCTGGAATTACAGGTGTGCACCACCATGCCCAGCCTAAGTGCATTTTTTACTTATGATATTTTTAATCTTAATCAGGACATAACCCTACCATAAGTCAAGCATCTCTATACATAACTCACACTTTATTGGTCAACATCCTTGCAGAGTAAATTGTACCACGGGGAGACTTCCAGAGGTCTCCAGCTTTGTCTCCTTACTCCAGGAGAAAGTTCTTCCTGTGGCCTCTTTTACTTCCCTTCTACATTGCAGGTAGTATTTGTGGGTCTCCTCAGTCCTACTCTCCAGATCCATGCCAGACACACAGATTCCATGAGCTGAAGAAGAAAACATAACTAACACTAATACCTCTCCAAGCAGTCCGAAGCAAGTAAGCATTCCTTTCCTACTGAAAGAACAAACCTCTCTCGTTGTTCTCCTATCAACCTCTGTGGTGTCTAATGGTCTGGGTTTAGCAACTGAAGAATCAATTTATTTGAATCAAGCTTTAAAAGGATTGAAGAGTCTTCCTTCTCTTAGGTTCTTGCCTTAGGTGTACCATGGTACACTGACAAGAAGCAACATGGCTCCTTGTTAATAGATGTCATAACGTGAGAAACAGTGGAATAAAACGAAACACAAGGCAAGACTCTTTTTCCTTGGAAGATGGCCCACAGCTTATGTTATGTTTTGGAAAGTATTATATAATAAGATGCATAAACAATCCTTGGATGATAAAGTCTGAAGCTAACCTGGGAATCAAATAAACAGAGGCTGGGGATGCAGCTCAGTGGTATAGCACCTGCCTTGTTCAGGCAAGGCCTGGGGTTCACTCCCAGCAGGGGGAGGTGGAAACAACTAAATCAAAGCACAAAAGCAGCTGACTTCTAGGCACCAGTGAAGTTGAGAGCAATCTTAATTAGCAGAAGCAGTCAGTGCCAAACAAAGCTGAGAAGCAACACTGCTGTGGTGAATATGCTGCTAGTTTACCTGGTGAGACACTTCCTGAGACAAGCAGAAAACCACCCTAAAAGCACCATGGTGGGGCTGGAGCGGTGGCTCGGGCGGTTACGGTGCTTGCCTGGCATGCACAAGTACATGGGTTCAAACTCCAGCACCCACACATACAACTAAGAGTCGGGGCAACAAAAGCCATGTGAAAAACTCAATAAAAATTGATTCTGTCTCTCTCTCACTGTCCTTCTCTCTTTTTAAAAAAAAAAAAAAAAAAAAAAGCACCATAGTAATAATGCTAACGTGGACATGGCCAGCATGATGGTGCAGGTCTGCAGCCCAGCCACTTGGGAAGCTGAGGAAGAAGGATCACTTGAGACTAGTTCAAGA
The DNA here is from genome assembly GCA_004027875.1 of Aplodontia rufa. Lineage (NCBI taxonomy): Eukaryota > Metazoa > Chordata > Mammalia > Rodentia > Aplodontiidae > Aplodontia > Aplodontia rufa. The sequence continues at coordinate 14,940 of PVKS010009635.1, read as the reverse complement.
TCAGTCTGGGCAACATAGCCAGACCTCATAGTCACCTTGTCCACTGCTGTGACCAAAAGGACAAGAACAATTTTACAGGAGGAAAATGTTATTTGGCATTCAGTTTCAGAGGTCTCGGGTCATAGATGGCTGACTCCATTGCTCTGGGCCCGAGGTAAGGCACAGCATTATGCCGGAAGGGTGTGGTGGAGGAAAGCAGCTCAGGACATCCCACCAGGAGGCAGAGAGAGAGCTCTCCCTCATCAAGGACAAAATATACATCCCAGAGGCAGGTCCCAATGACTCCCCTCCTCCAGCTACAACCTACCTGTCTTCAGTTACCACCCAGTAAATCCCTGTCATGGGATTAATACATTGATTAAGTTAAGGCTCTTATAACCCAATCACTTCACCTCTAAACTTTCTTGCATTCTCACACATAAGCTTTTGGGGGACAGCTCATATCTAAATCACAACACCCATCTCAAAAAAGATAGGGGGGGGTTCTTAGGGAAGAAAGAAACAAATTGAATCTGATCCTGACCACATTTTAAAATCTTTGTGCTTCAGCTTCTTCATTACCTTGATATAAATACTAAATGAGAACTGCCTAGCGTGGGGTGGTGGGGGCAGCTCAGTGGTAGAGTGATTGCCTACCATGCAGAGGCCCTGGGCTGAAGCCCCAGCACCACCAAAATGAAACAAAAGAAGGAGAGAGATGTGCACATAAAACACTTGGCAGAGCAACTATTATTAACAAAGAACCATGAAGTGGAGGGTATGACCAACACCACCACACCATGCAACTCTCTCACTCAAGGAGATGACAGGTATAGTCAATGTCAAACAAAGCAGGTCACTTCACCTGTGTCCAAAAAATATATTCCACAAAATAGGTCAATATTTCAGGAAAAGTTCTAGACCCCGTTTTCCAAAATAAGTTTCCTTAGGTTCAGAAAACAAAAATGACAAACTTTTTATTGAAATTGTTGATGATAATGTAAATCCAACTAAAAGATTAAGGTGTACATATCACCCTACTACTGGGAAAATAGTGTTTCCCATGAAACCCAGACTGCTCTACAGCTGTCTCTCTGAACAGCCCACCTTATGTGCTATTTTAGTGGTAAAAGGTAAAAGTCCTCAGCTTCAAATGCTGATCTAGAAGACAGTCAGAAATAAATAGCAATTCCTTCCACTTCCTGGTCTGTTTCCCTGGCACTGAAATTATTTTCTTGGTTAAGTCATAATGAACTGCTACTGATCTCACCCCAGGCAAGGAAGTGAACATCTGAGTAGGGGGATGGGAAGTAAAACACTCCACTGCCACCAAGACACCTCTGCTCAAAGCACAATTGCATTAAATCCACATCCTGTGGTCATTTGTCCAATTCTTAGAACAATGGTAAATTTAGTTACTGGCAAAAAAAAAAAAATGTTTCTTTTCATTATTTCTCTTCCTCACTGAAAGTTTAAACAAGGACTGTCTGAGAGATCACAATATACATACAAGATAAAAGCATGATAATTAATACATGCACATCAAACACCACACACACACCTGTATATACGTTCAGCTGGTTTTAACGCTGAACCATATTTGTGTAGGCAGTGCAGGAACTGCTTTTATGAACAGAATTTCAACTTTGATCTAAACACTGAGACCTGTCCCTCGTGTCAGTTCTGTCTTGGAACAAACTGCGACACACAGTGAGTGACTGGAATTTTGCAAATTGGTTTTGAAATCCCTCCTGTTAGGATCATAGAGTACTATATAACACACTGTCAAAGACAAAAGGACTTCCGAGTTGGGTGATTAGTTCTAGCATTGCATGTCTCCACCAGAAAGTTAGCTCACTGGGATATAATCACTCCCTTGGTTTTCTCCTGCAGACTCAAGTTTCTCAAGGTGAGATCCCAAAGGAATTTCCTTTTTATATCAACAAGATATAGCAAAGCCTGGCACACACCAAAGCTCAGTGAAAAGCAAAAAAGTGAAGGATAAACAACCTGCCCTTGAGAGTAAAAGTTGAGAAATACAAATTCTGACCATCGTCAGCCAGACTGTGATTGCTCAGGTCTTTCTAAAGATTAGTCTCACCACTCTCCCACCCCTTTTCACAACGTGAGAAGCATGTTCCACTTTTACAAACAAGTAAGGAAGTTCTCCCAGCCTGCACAATGTCTGGTACAACCTGCCAGGAGATTACAGAGGACAGTGTTTGCATTCCTTTTTTTTATTTTAACAATCTATTGTTTGGCTGATTTTTCTGGTCTGATTTCAACGTTGGGAACTGTACGACTAAAATCTTGGGTTTTTTTTTTTTACTTGGAATGGGAATCCCTCTCATCTATACTGAATTAAAAATAAAAGAGAGAGAGAGGTACAGTGAGAGAGAGAGAAAGAGAGAAAATCAATTTTATTTAGTTTTTCAAGTGGCTTTAATTGCTCTGAGACTACTTTGTGCACGTGGTGCCTGGGGTTTGAACGAGGGTACTTGTGCATGCCAGGCAAGCACCATAATCACTGAGCCACTGCTCCAGCCCAATCTATACTGAATTTTATATCCACTGCCAGAATTCTGTGTCTTTTATAGTAGTCAACACTTCAGAATTAGTGCTAATAACATTTTTAATCTCTCAATGTGCCACTGATATAGGCAGAAGACAGGCCAAGACAATTTCTGCATTATAGAACTTATTTATCAAACGCATTTTTAGGTACTTTATATGACAGAAGGATATGATAGGGATAGTAAAAAGCAATTTTTTAAAGATTCCTCATCTTCTCATATCATCTTTAGAGTTCTTTCTACCAATACAAAAGCATTTGGGGTTTTTTCCCTTTTTTATGTTTTTTCTAGTGCATTATAGTTATATGTAATGGTGAGGTTCATTTAGACCTATTCATAAATGCATATAACATAATCTGCTCCTTTTCAATCTCCAAGCATTAATGATTTTAAGGACACAAAAAAAAATGGTTTAGAATGTAAGCAATTATTTCCCTGATTTTCCTATTTGTGAAATGTTTACATGTTTGACTTATCATAAAATTAATCCTTTTCCAATCCCTCAAAGTTTAAAAAGATTGCATAAATATGTGAAAAGTTACTACTAAAATATAAAACTTGAAGGGAAAAACTTTATCCACCTTAAGTACCACATAGTAGGTTCTTAATTAATTGAATGACAGTGACTTCTCTAGTCAGTGAGTGAATTTTCAATTAACCATACCAATGTGAGGGTACACCGATGTGAAAAATATAAATAATATACATTCACAATCTTTAACTCTTACCACAACCCAGCAAAACCAATATGATGGTCCTGACTTTGACGATTAAAGACCATGAAGCACGACCAGGCCAAATAACAGGCTCACAGTCACCAAGCCAGTTAAGTGACACCATAGGTAGGAACCAGAATCTGCCTGCCTTGTAAGTTTCAGCTGCCAAGTGATGCCACCTTGAAAATACAGACCTTTCTTGTAGAAAGTTACTCTATCTCGATAGTTTGAGAATCCTGAAAGGAAAACAGGATAATAAAAGCAGAGAGGCAAAGGAACCCTGAAAAAAAGCAGGAGACTGATTTACAACCAGAAGAACGGCCTTCAACAGGCTATGCAATTGCCAAAGTCCTGCTTCCCAATTTATGAAATCAGGATGCTTACACCAACCTGGAAGGGGTGATGTGAGGAACAGACGAAAAGTATATTAAGTAGTTGGTCTTGTCCTTGGCCAACAGTAGGAGGGCCATTAACTGTCTGTCTCAGAATTATCTCCTCAGCTTGAAGAGCTCTTAGAAGTCACTGAGCAGACAAAAATCACTGGACATTTTCTCAATGATTATATCAAGTGATACAATTACATGTAAATTTCCTTTGTCATATATAATTTTACACGCACACGACAAATATCTTTTGCCTCCGTACACATAAAGAAAAAAAAAATGGGCTGGAGTGGGTGGCTCAGCGGTTACAGCTCTTGTCTGGTATGCACAAGGATGCGGGTTCAAACCCCAGCCACCACGTACACAACGAAGGGTTGGAGCAATGAAAGCCACATGAAAAACTAAATAAAATTGATTCCCTCTTTCTCTCTCTCTCTCTCTCTCTCTCACTGTCCCTCTCTCTTTGGGAAAAAAAAAAAGACATGTAGTCATATATTGTGTATTAAATCATATTCACACATACTTTGTCAAAGAGAAGAGAAAGAAGCCAGTAATGAAAATTAAATCAAAATAGGAAAGAATATTAATTTTTAAAAATTCACTATCTTAGAGCACTTATCCATGCTACAGCAATGGATAAGGAAACTATATGCACTGATAAGACCCATCAATCACAAAATAATAAGCAAAGGGGCACAGCCAAAAGAAAAACGTTGAAACTTTTAATTTAAGTCCAGTAATCAGATAAACACTCGAATCTATAATAAAACGACAGTAGGAAAATTCACTTTATTTTTTTCACAAAATGAGAACTTAAAGAAGCACATTTACAAATACACCCAAAGCCTGCTCTAGGTTGATTTTTCAACTCCTGGACAAAACAATCAAACAGAGATTAACGTAGCTATAAGCCAGAAGCAGGCTGTCAAATAAAGGCTTTAAATTGCCCATGTTCTTACCAAAAAGGACTTAAAAGATTTTTCTCCTAAACAAGAAAGAGCATTGTGCCGTCATTAATAAAATAATGTTTAATTTTGCTTACATACTAAAAAGACATTTTTAAGCAGATTAAAACAAATAATTCAAGACTACCAGAAGAAACTTTCTAAAATGTCATCAGACCATTTAGTTCTCTCATCCAAGTATGTTCTTCAACTTTCTTTTACCCCCAAAAATTTCTACAAAATGATAATCAAAACAACCTCTTGGTAAACAGGTGTAAGGTTGCCTCTCAAATCAGATTATATTTCAAGTGATCTGAAACCAAACTAACAGCATTTTATGAACATGTTCCACATGTAAAGAAGAAACTGAAATGGCCCTTTGAGACTCTAAGGACACAGGCACCAAAGTCAAGGGCTCAGAGGTTCAAGGGTCAACAAAATGTTCCACCCTCTAGCCACTACTATAAAGCGAAGCAGAAAGGGGCTCAGGAGGCAGAGAATAGGCAGAAACAAGGGATACTTGATGAGGACCCTGAGAACAAAGCACCTCAGAGAATGCTTCCAGAAAACACTGACAATCTTTCATCCCTGAAACACTGATGCCAAGTACATCATAAAATGTGGGAGGATCAGATTCTCTTCCCAATATCCACAGAGAAGATACTGCTGAGACAGACTATTGACATAGGGAAATGAGCTCTTCAGCAGCAGCCAGTTCTGAGTACATTTTTCAGGACCGCAAACATAATGAGCTATTTCACATACTTTAAATCCAGCAGAAAAGGTAAGACAGCATCTCACAATTCAGGTATCAGCATTCCAAACTTTCAGAGAACTTACAATTGAGACTGGACATAAGTGTTCCCAATTTATACTTCATGTGGAAAAACGGAGGTTGCTTCCAAAGGAAGTATTTATTGACTTAAAAGAATAAACTGTCCTTTAAGTAGATCAAAAATATTTGCATTTTAAATGTAAAAGGATTATGTTTTGCCGACTGAGGTGATGATTCACTCTCTCTCCCCCTCCCCTAACTCAAGGTGCCTGCCACACCAGAGGTCCCTTCTCAGGAGCTTCTGATGCTATCTATGCCCTTAACCAAGCAGGATGTCTGAGTTTAGGAGAGCTGGGTGTCTAATGAAGGGACTCTGATAAAGACCAGACTCTTCCACTTTGCAATTCAGATTGGGAAATAATGAAGAGAATTCAGCAATTAGCAGTCATGGCAGTGGCTAAAATGAAAAAAGAAGAGAGTAGATAGATGGTAATAGGGGCACTGAATGAGCCAAAATTCTGCCTAAGCAGAAACTACATGACAGAGAAGAGATGCACAGAAGGTGGATAAGGAAGCCTGATAATAACAGAGAAGCACATAGACATGAGCAAAAGCAAATGCACACTGACTGGCTACTTGTGCTAGGTACAGAGGATCCCAACAGTGAATTTCCAAAAGTCCCTGCTGTTGGTCATGTCTATCTCCAGGGTCCATGAAAGGTCATTTTTACAAGTCCCAAAGACCTGGACAGATGCTCAGTTTTGGGAATATGGATGAGATTCCTATCTCCCTATTCCCACATTTATCTTTATAAAGAACGCTCTATTACTCATAATTTTAATTAGTCCCCTATTCCTTGTAACCAAAACAATACATTCATCATTTTGTTCATCTATAACAAACTGTACCAATTCAGAAAATCTTTCCATAAACTTGTTCATAATACTAAATTTCATCCCTTTTTATTTTTAGCCCGTAAAATAATACAATTTTTACTTATTAAACTTGAAGGACAAGTTCAAATTCTCTTTTCCAATCCACTACTACTCCACTCACCATGTCCCTCTCCTATTAGATATTTTAGGTCTGCTCAGATTGTAGCTAAGGCAAGATGCTTTCTCATTCTAATTTTCTTCTAGCTTTAGAGCCAGTAATGGAAGCAAATAAGCAGGCACTTAATAAGTCTAACAATTGCAGGAGATTTTTAGAATATCCATCAGAAGTATAAATGAAGTATCACTTGAGCTAGCACTCCCATGGAAATGTAATCACTAAGTTAATCAATAAATGAAAGGTTATTATTAGTGTATCCATAGGATAAAAATGGATACAAAATAGGAATATTTTGGGGGGTTTTGGGGATTTTGTTGTGTTTTTATTTTGCGTGTATATGGGGTGCTAGGGATTGAACCCAGGACCTTGTGCGTGCTTGGCAAGCACTCTACCACTGAGCAATAACCCCAGCCTTTTTTCAAATTTTTATTTTGAGACAGTGCCTCACTTAATTGCCCAGAAGAATCTCCAACTTGCAATCCTCCCACTCCGATTTCTAAGCAGCTTGGAATAGAGGTGTGCACTACTGTATGAAGTGGGACCAGGAGACTATCTGTGAATATAGATATAGATATAGATATATAGGTATATAAAATGTATATTTTATTAAAAATATATACAGAAAATATATGGAAGTAAAATATATGAGTGACATGCAGAGAGAAGAAATATACTTTATAGATGTAAAAATGCACAAGTTGCAGAACAATATGTATAGTTGCCACATTACATTCATAATGTACATTTTGGAAAAAATATGTGTACGTACATACACACAGAAAACATCTCAAAGATGAGCCACAGAGGATATCTCTGAGCAATGGAAACTGAGGGCTGCTATTTTAACCTAATGGATATTCAAGTACTGTACCACTGTAATTTAAAACCTTTTTTACAAAATAAAGCCTTGTGATGCCAATAGCTATTTCATCCTTTTGTTTTAAATACTATAAAACCCCTGAAATTTAGAAGACCAAAAGTTTCAACATTCATTTCAAATTAAATTCCCAGAGACTCATTTCTTCCACATGTTCACTAAATCAGATAGCTAGTTCTAATAAAAAGATATCACATATTTAACAAATCTTGAAAATTCTCACACTGCCAGTTCTAGGTTCGATGTGAAAGGTCAGAGTGAAATCTGTAAGTCATTACTCTTTTCAAACACACCCACCAACAATAAGGAAGTTACCTACCTGTTTTTATTTTATGTTTTCCCACTAGTGCTGGGGATCAGACCCAGAAGCCAGGACCCTGAGCATGCTAGGCAAGTGCTATATTTTCAGCCCAAAAAGTTACTCAACTTCTATTCCAGAACTTTCTGTAAAATGATTTCACTTTCTTATAGGGAAAGTACCAAATATCAGAATAAGGTGTTCCAACAGTATCCAGGGGACAAAAGGTAAAGTCCGGCAAGTAATTTTAAGAAACATTAAATTATAACATAGACATGAGATTAGATTTTATTGGGTGTATTCTGTGAGTCTGAAAACATTTAACTAACAAAAATACTTACATACTTTTTTCACTAATCATAAAGTATGTATGTTTACTGTGTACCAAATTCTCAAGGAACAAATAGGGTTGGGGATGTTGCCCTGTCATACAGTGCTTGCTGAGCAAGCCTGAGGCACTTGGGTTTGATCCCGAGACCACAAGAGAAAAAAATAAATAAATAAATCCCTTTGACAAGCAAATATTAACATAAAACTCTTATCTTTCTTGCTCTAGACAAATTAAAATGTGAAAGAAAATGCAAAAAAGTAGCAATTTCCAAAACTACCAATTTACATATTTTCCCCAAAGTCCCATTCCATTTAAACTTATACTTCCAACACCAGAATTCAAACAGTACCCATCTAGTCTTAGGTGATAAGGGTACTCATGATTCCCCTAACCCCAACCTTTTAATCATCTGTATTATCCAAATTTCTAAAATGACCATCTGTTATTGCTTATATAATATTTGGGAGCTTAAAATAAATAAGCTTGGAGTTTGTTTTTTTTTTTTTTTATAACCTGAGAAGTAGCATACTTTTTTCTTTTTTGGGGGGTATCCTGAGTATTGAACCTAAGGGCCCCTCTACCACTGAGCATCATAATCCCCAGCCTTTTTCATTTATTTATTTATTTATTTGAAATAGGGTCTTAACTAAATTACTAAGATTGGCCTCAAATATAACAATCCTGCTGCCTCAGCAATCCTCCTGTCTCAGCCTCCCAAGCAGTTGTGTATGCACCAGTGCACCTAGTAATATTTTTAATATACTGAATGAAATGGACTATAACCTATATACACTAGCAAAAAAAAAAAAAAATGTGCCTGATGTAACTTTTACCTATTCTAGTAGCTGGAACTTCAATATCCCCCTTCTCCTTTAAGACTTGTTAAGTATACACACAGTTACCTATTATTTCTAGTGGGACCTAAATAAAAGGACATGAAATCAGAGGCTTCAGAAAGTCCTGTTGCTTCTATGAAAATGACCTGAGAGGCTCGTCAGTCTTTAGCTGAGACAGCCACAATGACAATCTCTTTCCAGCGCTAGGGACTGAACCCAGGGTTCACACATGCTAGGTAGTCAAGCAATCTACCACTGAGCTAGACACCCACACCCAGGCACTTCTGAAACAATCCATGAGTATTTATTTTAGTAAAAGCAAACAATCTAGTCTTGGTCTTAACTTGTGCCAAAAACAGTACTGGTCTCAAATTCATCCTAATGATCACACTTCAAAGCTATACAAAAAACATCTCCTCTCCCCACTTCAGCCACCAAACTACCCAAGAAAGCTGCCATATTAGCAATGTTTCCACAACAATTCTTGTTTAAGATCAGGCACTGTGTTTAGGACCCCAGAAACTTGAAAGGGCATCTGCAAGAAAAAATTTTAACAAAGATTACAGAGTAAAACATTCTCGCGTTACAACCCCAATAACTCAAGGGTCACTAAATGTGAGGAAGTACAGAATGTTCCTCAAGTGCTCCAACTTAAATCCAGTTAGTCTCTTGGTCTACCTATCCAGATCTTTCTTTTTTTTTTTTTTTTTGCCTCTTCGTTGTTAATTCCTTCTGATAAGGCAAGTATCCAAGCCAAATAGTAGTTAATCCACATGAAATTCTATTAAGGTACTGACTTACACATAGGATATTTTATTTTATGTATGATTTTTTTTATTTGTTTAGGACAGTCTTATATTTACGAGGGAATTGTTGCCATACAATCATGAACAAATGTATGCCAAGCCAAGGCTGATGCCATTCCATGGTCTCCCTACTTTGGGTTGCCCCATCCCATGTTTTCCCCTACTTTACCCCTGTAGATGTATTAACTTAGGCTAAATCATTAGTCCTTTCATTGCTCAATTACCAAAATGTTTCTAACGCAAGAAAGAAGAAGAAACTCTTTTTTGCTGTTGTGATGGTGGTGCTGCTGCTGGGGATCAAACCCAGGAACCTGCTACCATCTGCTAGGCAAGCCCTCTACCATCCAGCTACATCCCAGCCGCCTACCCTGTTTTAGAGACAAGGTCTCCCTGGATCTAGCAATTTTCCTGCCTCAGCCTGCTGAATATCTGAGATTACAGGTATGTACTACCATGCCCAGCAAAACTCACCTTTTAAATGACTAAAATCACTATAGGTATTATTTTCCTAAATAAGATTAACTTCAGACCTTTGCTATAATTTCATTTTTAGAAAAACAAACCTGTTTAGTCAGTTCTTCATAACATAAACAAATGATTCTGATTTCCATCATTCAACCCCAAGACACTAAAGTGACTTTTTAAAGGAAATGTAACATTTTGATGTTTCTGAAAATACTTGATTTCATTTGAGAGTAATCTCCATGTTTATAGAAATCTCAAAAACACTCCCAGAATGAGTTAAGTAAGAGTAAGATAAAAATTCATGCTGTAAAGGGTTGAGCAGTGGCTCAGCAGGATCGTGCTTGCCTGGCATGCGTGAGGACCCAGGTTCAAACCCCAGCACCACATACACAACTAAATTTCAGAGCAACAAAAACCAGATGAAAAACTAAACAAAATGGATTATCCCTTTCTCTCTCACTCTTTCTCTCTTTAAAAAAAAAAAAAAATCATGTCTTAAAGCTATCTCTCTACGTTAACAGGGGTATCTATTACTGCCCACAAAAAAAGAATAACTCTTCTCCTGAAAATATGAAGATTAGCTACACAACAGGGCACAGAGTAAAACCAAAGGCTGTTACACAAATCAGGCTTGGGATGCCCATCTCCTTTCTGTACTTCTACAGCAGTGGCGTCCCCTGAGCATGCTTAAGAGGTGGCCTTCCACCACTTACAGTCATCATAACATTACCCAGGCACTCTCTGAACACATCTGAGAAACAGTGATCCGGCACTATCACATGAACTTTCTACAACAATGGAGACAGCCTGCAATGCCACCCAACAAGGCAGTCTCCAGCCACTGGGCACTTGAAATGTGAGGGGCACAACAGCAGAACCTTCTCTTACTTCTTTAATTTCAATTAATTTAAATTTGAAGAGCCACATGAGGTTAGTGGCTCCCATGCTGGACAGTGTGTTGCTAGCCACTCCCAGCCTGGTGAAAAGGAGTTGACTTGCTCCAAGCAGTTGTTCTGCAGGGCGTCTATTTCAGATACCTTTCTTCACCCACCATGTTGGTGCTCCTCAGACTTACTCTGCAACACACACACACAGAGGAGCACACCCCAATGCACCAATGTCAGTGGCTATAACCAACGGCTAAGAATTGCAAATAGGGCAGGCAAAAGAATGTGGTCAAAAGGAAGGTGGTGTGTGTTTATATATAACCCAGTTTATACATTAAACCACCACAATGATGAACAAAGATATATGGAAATCGTTTTAACACTTCAAAAGAAATAAAAGTTTTACTACATGGCAAATATGTTCTCAGATACATATTTACTCTATTAAAATGGTAGTTAAAGGCTGGGGACATTGTTCTTCAGTAGAGTGCTTGTCTAGCAATGCACAAGGCCCTAGGTTTGATCACCAGCACCACGAAAATAAAAAATAAAATGATAGTTAATAAATTATTTTATTTGGGAGAAGGGTGTGCTGGGGATTGAACCTCAGGCCTTGCAAGTGCTAAGTACACACTGTACTATCCCCCAGCTCATAGTTGATAAAAATTTCCAAGTCTGTATTTCCTTCCTTCCCACCAACAGGGAAATAATGTAATATAAGTAGAAGAAAATACTAAACTAGGTAGGAATGATGAACCTGGAAGTCTAAGGACTTTGGGATCATACAAAAGGTAATTCAACTTTGACCTTGAATCTTCAGTTACAAAACAAAGGTGCCAGAATGGATTTTCTCTTCAATTTCTTCCAAATCTGGAATTCCTTATCCTCTCTAAATGCTTATGCCATTTCTCACTTATAAAAACCAGCACTGGCCTTCCACTCCCTCCCTTAGAAACTCTCTTAAGCTGCTTGTCTTCCTCTGCTTTCTGAGTCACCTCCTAATCAAACAACGGGGGGATACAGGCACTGCCAGAGAAAAAGAAGAGAAAGGAAAGTGGAAAAAGAAAAGAAGGAAGAGAAACTCGTTGACTCAAATTAAAATCTAAGCAATACAAGACAGTTCAATAGGTACCAACCCAGAAAACATAATCCTTTCTCAATCACCAAACTAAACGGCTGGAAAGAAAGCAACTGGAATGTCCCATGTTACAACCCTGAAACACACTGATGTTTCCAATTCAAAACAAGATCATGAATTCTTCTAAGACCTCAACCATCAATAGGGTGATTATGCAGTCACAAATGTCACAGTTCACTGGTTTCCAAAATACTCTCCAGATGAAGATCATTTACATGGCACAAAGTCACCCATCGCTCTTTCAATCCAGTGCTTCTGGCAGAGTTCTAACAGTGACTGAAGGTTAGTTAGAAATTTAAAACCCAAAAAAATGCCATCAACTTTTATAATTTTATCTAAAGGAAGAACTATATGAGTAGCCCTAATTTTAGGCTTCTGACAGTTACACTAAATATCACCTGCAGGGAAAAGTTTGAAATAAAATTAAAAATAAAATGAATGTCTACTAATTCCAAAAATGATATTTTCCCACATATCAAAATATATAATCAGTTCAAAAGGTCAATTCATCTACTTCCTCAATGTCCGAGGCATTTCTTAAAGCTAAGCCAGAGTTTATTCTCAAAAAACTGTTTGGCAAACAAGAAGAAACTTGAAATACTTCAGTATTTACTCACACTGGATTCCAAAGTGTGCATCTAAATCAATTCTAGAAATAAAGCACTGCCAAGCCATTCTCCAAAAGACTACCATTTCTCTTCTGCTTTCCAGATAAGCCAAGTCTAAAATGCCGTTTTAATTAAAATGCCTTTTTAATTACTACTGAATTCTTCTCTAGAATCAAAAACTGAACCAATGAAGGCAGATTTGGCGGGGGGGAACACTTGGACCACTTGAATCACTTCAACCATTTTGGAATTGTTTCAGTATAATTTTAAAAAACTGTCCTGAGAGAAAATGTAAAGCCTTACATGATGACATGGGGGACTCTAGCTAAACAGGAAAAAAACAATCTTTCCCAAAAGATACAACAAAGAGGAGTTACAGCATCCATTACAAAGGTTTCAACTTAAAATAAAACCCAGTTCTATGGTCTTAGCATGTGCCATTCCCATCCTATCCGTTTTGGTCCCTTATATTTTATAAAAATACAACTCTGACCATTGTAACAACCTCGGAAAGCCACTTGTTCAGAAATTCTGCTCCTGTGTTTCATCTGCATTCTTAACTCTCCAACAGTCCTGATTTTTACACAGCAAGCAGCCCTACAAAGCTTAGAGGTGAGGGCTATATATAAACACACAACAAGACAGAGATCATGGGTATATTCAAGAACGGAAAACTCTAGGGCTTTTGAGGGGTCAGTGTTGGACGTCCCTGTCTGGTCCTATAACGTCTACATGAAAGGACACCTGAACTTGGCAGGCAGGTCTGGTTCCTGTAATCTATAAAGCCACCTCTCAGTCCAGTGACCTCAGGAAAGCCAAGCCTCTCCTGTTCCACCACACAGACAGAGGAAGTACTCAAAGTGCTTACTCTTCATCTTCCAGGATTAATGAGCTAATTTCTACACAACTCTTTAAGCTGATTGGCCCAAAGGCAACCGAATAAGTGCCATTGTTAACCATGGGCAAGATCAAATCCTCAGGATCCAGGGAGGCAAACTTTTGAGATATCAATGTTCCTCTTCCACCAGGAGTAAAGGAAATATCTGTCCCCGGAACTCAGACCTTCATCTCAAAGACATTTATCAAACACATCACATGAGGCATGGAGCGTGGAATTGAGACTCTGTCCTCAAGGACCCATTAGAAGCCTAGTGCCATACTGGGCATGCAGCAAACACTTGGCCTAAGTATAAGGACTTTCAGGGACCAAAGGACCCAACAGGGGCAGAGGAGAAAAAAAGGAAGGGTTCTAGAGACAGAAATTTTTTCTGTGCAGAAAAGTCATTTTTTCAGAGTTGTAAGAAGAGCACCCAGCCAGGCATGGTGGTGCTCACCTATAATCCCAGATACTCAGGAGGCTGAGGGAGGAGAATCTCAAGTTCAATGAAGCCAGTCTCAGCAACTTAGCAAGACCCTGTATCAAAATAAAAAAATAAAAAGACTAGGGTAGCAGTTTGGCATAGACCAAAACTAGGTTCAACTTCCAGTACCACCAAAAAGAGAGAGAACCCAGATCAGAGAGCTAGTAAAATGAGTGCATTCAATGCATGAATATCCACCAAGATATGCAATTGTGTATGTCACCTTTGTTTGTTTTTTCCCTTTAAGATTGAGCCCCCTATGTTGCCCAGGCTGATCTTAAACTCCTGGGCTCAAGAGATCCTCCTGCCTCAGCCTCCCAAAAAGCTAGGACTACAGGTGGTTCCACAGTGCCTGCCTTTGATACACTTTTCACCATGCATATTGTACTCCAATGGAGTAAAATGTAATAGAAGAAATGGAGCTCTTACATAAACAAAAGAAAGGGTAGTAGAGGGGAAACTCGCCTAGCAGAAGCTGTAGAAGTGTCAAACATGAAGCAACTGCACAAGGATCCCACTCGATGGAAGGTCCATCCTGAGGATGGAAATGACAAGACATAGTTGGAAAGAGAGACAAGAGACAACTCCCAATAGGCTTTAAAAGCCACAGTTTGTAGCTCCCCCCAGGGTTCTGGAGCGGGGAGCGGCGGGAACAGCCTCGGGGGACCTTAGCCGTTCCCCGGGGGCCAGCAGGACATTGGGAACCGGCCACCGGCGCCGGCAGGACAGGTCTGGGGGCGGGGGGAAGAGGAGTCGCTCCTCGCAGCGTTCCTGTGCGAGAAGCGGGCAGGACGACCTTGCTAGCCGCCCTCCGAGGGGCCGAGTTAGGGCGGGGACGGGGCGAGGAGTCGCTCCCCACAGCGTTCCTGTGTGAGAAGCGGGTAGAATGGCCCAGCGTGCCATCCTCCGA
>PVKS010009634.1:0-63215 GCA_004027875.1 Aplodontia rufa | reverse complement strand
TCTGCTATCAAGAGACCTGGCAATAAAAGCTTCTTTAAGAATTCAAAGACACATAAAAATAGTAAACTTTAGTAAAAATTAAGAAAATATGGAAAAGTACAAGGAAGAAAATTTTTAAAAAAGCATCTAGCACTCTACCTCCCAGATAAAATTACTCTAAATATTTGGATGTAGTATAGTTTTTCTACACATACATGTGTATATTTGTGAATGTATATGTGTAAATAAATATGTATATTATTAAAATGTGATATAAATCAATAAATTGTTCTTAATATAAGCATTTCACCCTTTTATTATGTTAAGAATGCTTTTGTAGGGACTGGAGTGGTGGCTCAGCAATTACTGGCATGTGCCCTCAAACCCCAGCACCACGTACACAATGAAGTGACCAAGCAACGAGGTCCACATGAAAAACTAAATTAAAACTGATTTTCTCTCTCTCTCACTCTCTATCTTTCACTGTCTCTCTTTCTCTCAATAAAAAAAAAAGAATGCTTTTGTAGTGGCATGAATTTTATTTTATTGGCATTTTGTAATTTATAGTTGTGGCAAACAGGTTGCTTTTCATTTTTATCTTCATAAAGAATTCTGCAACAATCATGCTTTAAAGTGTTTTTTTTTGTGCACATTTCAGTAAATAAGATGTGCCAAGCATTCCCTGAAGGGTGAGAAGAACAACTGGCTGTGGCATGTAAATTCTATTGATCTTCAAAGTATTTCATTTTCTTTTTTAAGAGAGAGGGACAGGAGGGGCTGTGGAGAGATAGGCATACTAGCACACTGTTGGTGGACCTGCAGACTGGTACAGTCCCTCTGGAAAGCAGTGTGGAGAATCCTCAAAAAATTAGGGATGGACTCACCACCATATGATCCTGCTATTCCTCTCCTGGGTATTTTTCCAGGGGTTTTAGAATCAGCACATTATGATGACACAGCAATATCTATGTTCATAGCAGCTCAATTTACAATTGCTAGATTATGGAAACAACCCAGATGTGTCTCACTGGATGAATGGATCCAAAAAGTGTGGTACATATATACCATGGAATTTTACACAGCAATTAGAAACAGTGATATTGCAGACTTTGAAGGTAAGTGGATGGCTGTGGAAGAAATTATGCTGAGTGAAATCAGCTTAACTCAGAGAACCAAGGGTCGAATGTCTCCACTTCTCTGTGGAGGCTGGATCTAGACCCTGGCCATTGAGAAAGGTGATCTATTATGTGTTAAATCCAGATAAGGTGTAATGTTATACAACCTAATACTTTTTTAGAGATATTGTGGGAAGGAGAAGGGAGGGATAAGGGTGGATAGTTGGCGGGGGCACTTGGGGGTAAATCTAATCTCCAGAATCCATATAGATTTTATATTATTTTGTTAAAAACTTGTATGGTTGTTCTAAAAATAAATTTCTCAATAAAAATGAATAAATAAAAAAGACTTTCAGTAGCCATGAAGAGATGCCATCAGCAGAGAGATGAATGGGCAGCCTCCAACAGTGCCAGATAATCCCAGTTGATGGATCAGACTAGCAGATGAAGAAGCTGTCATGGAAATCCAGTCCATTTGAGTCTGAAGATGACTCCAAATCCAGCAACTCCTTTATTAAAACTGTATTAAAATATGACAAACTCCAAGACAGACTATTCAGCAAGGCACAATGAGCTATCAGAGTTATGAGATGATAAATTTTTGTTTTAATCCACTAAGTTTTATGACTGTTTATTATGCATCATTAGATAATAGAATAATGTGCATAGATTTGATAGAAAACTGTAAAGCAATTTCATCCACCTGTTCAAGATCAGCCCTCTTCTGTTTATATTAATCATGGGTCAGAATACAAGAACATTTGAATTCATGGAAAAAAGTTACTGAAAGCAGTGCATAGAGATAAATGGAAATAGAGCCATACACTTTCTTTATTGATTACTTTTAGTTATATGTGATAATAGGATTCATTTTAACATAATTATAAAGCATGGAATATAATTTGCTCTAAGTTGATCCCTAGTACTTTGCCTTCCGTTCCCCTCTTCCTTTCCTTGTATGCTCTACTGATCTTTCTGGTATTATATTTTTTTAAAAAATTAGTGTCCTATGGATGTAAATGATGGTGAGATTAACTGTGGCATATCATATATGTACATAGGAAAGTTGGGTCAGATTCATTCCACTGCCTTTCTTTGGAAACCATGCTCGACTTGTTTCAAGAGGAGGATGCTATTCATGTTGGTGGATAATCTTCTGGATGAAGAAAAACTAAGTGAGATTTTTGAATTCTTTCATTTTGACTTGTGGAAGAAATATATAAAATTGTGACAGCAGGCAGATTAAAGAGATTGTTTAGTCTCAGCTTGAAATAAACAGATAAACAAAAATTTTACAAAATTATGAGCCAGAATTTTTATCAGGTTCATCAAAACTGACATTAATTTACTAATATTAATTTAAATAATTGAGCAAAGCTGTACTTCAGGTATGAGGTGCTAGTGTTTAAAGATAAATTGTTAATCATCTAAGGTGAAATCTAGCTGTCTTTCCTACAGTGACACTGAGAAGCATCTTTTTCTTTATAACTTTTATAAATCTTAATTATTATGATGAAACTATGAACTGGATACTGTCTGTGTTTCTAGCACCATGGGAGCATTCTGTACAGAGAAAATGTGATTATTGTCCATGAATAAATTTACCCAGGCAAGGCAAAAACACCAAATAAAACATTTAATAAGAGTGAAATTATTTCAATTCCTAAGCAATGGCTAATGTTGGTGAGACCATCGATAGCATAACGAGCAATTTAAGAGATTCCGGTGCACAAGAATCAGGAAAGTCAGTTATCTAATAAAGCATGTTTTCCAGGAGAAGTGTGTGCTGCAGAGCTCCAGGAAGGCATGAACCAAGAAGGAACATTTAGATTTGACAAGAAAAACTTACCAGAGTTCTTAGACTCTGTAGGGGTGTTGGGGCTGGAAAGAGAATACTGCTGTCAAAATACATTTCATAAAATAGTTTTAGGAATGCAAAATGATTTTTTCTTTTCTTTTCTTTTTTTTTTTTTTTTTTTTTTTTTTTTTTTTTTTTTTTTTTTTTTTTTTTTTTTTTACCACAAAGGGAACATGCTGGGTTTTGCTTTAGCTTCTATTAATGCTAAGGTTCTGGAGTAGGCATTTATTGGACTGTTTGTTTATAGACTTTTTTTTCCTGAAGCTGAAGCTTCCCCACCCCATGGCTGAAAATAACAGCTCCTTCTTGGAATTATCATGATAGAAATACAGTTTCCAATAACATATTTTTCGTAGTCTTCTAAAAAATACTAGGTTTGAAGGAGGAGACTAATGAGGTATGCAAATCAAAGTTAGTCATAGTAAGTTAAAAATAGATTTTGCAATTCTAATAATTTGTTCATGCCAGATGCTGAGCACAGCCTCTCAGAGGCAGTAAAGAAAACAAGAGGGCACAAGAACATCCTGAGAAGCGGCACTATGACTGAGAAACACCTGCTGGTAAAATTCAAGTTCGTTTACTCATGCATTTCTTTTGCATCCCTGTTTTTATTTACTCATGTTTATTTCATAGGTTCTGATACATGAATATTATTCCTGGCAATAGATCTATCCTTTTCTAGCTTAGACTTATGATGTATACTTAGAGACATATTCTGCCTTCTCCATGATGGAGTGCTTTAGATTATTCACCTGGTCCATTTCTGCTCATCAATTCTCAGTACAGCTTTTTATTGAGTATAGTGTGGAAAATATTATCTGAAGGGTTTGACCTTACAAATCATTAACTTAGACTGGGTATGGATCTGATGTGTGATGTAAGTGATACTACATAATGTAGGTCAGGGCTGATGAGTAGGTTGTTCCAGGGTTCCAATTTACCCTCCCTTGCTTTGCAGACATGTCTAATAAGGACAAACATTTTTTTCTGTGATACAAGATGCAGCTTCAGGCATTGATAAATAGATGAAAACTTAGTGGCTATTTGTAACTTCAAGAAAAGTGAGAATTGAGAAATTTTTCTTGTCAAAGTCATTTCAGGTAATTTTTAGGTTTCCCTTTTCCTTCCCCAAATAGTAAAGATTTGACCTAAGTTATATAAGTGATTACTTTGTTTTTCTTGTGTCCACATGTAAGTCCTGGTCAGTCAAATGTAACTGTTTAGATATAACTTTAGAAGTTCAATGTGAAGATTAAATCAGGACTAAAAAGTTCAATAAATTTAATTAACATTCTTACTGAGTGGTTAGTAATTGTTTTTAATGCCACATTTTTTTTCAAATTAATAGAAATTAAAAGCCCTCATTCTGAGAGCTTTAAAATAAACCTCCTTTATACCTGGGTTGTTAAATCTTCAATTTTCAGATGAACTAATATCTGTATATGGAATGTAATACAAGTGTAGCTTTACACATCTATTGAGGGTATCTTAAAGATCTTAAAGTTATTATCATAACACAGAAATTCAGAGATTCTAAAGAATAATGTTAAGAAAATTCAGCAAAATGATTTTGCTTTTAGTATTCACATGTCACTGATTAAGTGAGATCTCTTGGTATTCTTTTTTTTTATTGAGAAATTTATTATTGAACAACCATATAAGTTTTTAACAACAGGTAAAATCCAAGGTGGTTATCCATGTTTTGGCTTTTCCCCTGGATAACAAAGTTTATATCCATTGATTGCTAATGTTTTGATAATGTTTCCCCCTCAACTGTATTTCTATATACTTCTAATAATAAAAAAAGTTTTTAACAAAATAATATAAAGTGGGTATAGATTCTGGATATTAGAATTACCCCCAAGAGTGCCCCCAAAATTACCCACCCTTATCCCTCCCTTCCCCTTCCCACAATATCTCTAAAAAAGTATTATGTTGTATAACATTACAATCTTTTGGTATTCTTATAAAAACTCTCATACTCTTGAAATATGCTGCATTTCCTCCTGTACTCTGATGCCAACTCCAGAATGCACAATCCCTGATACTTCCTTGTTTTTCTTCTAATATACTGTGTATTTCTCTTATTAGCTTTATCCACTGATGAATCCTTGGAACCTAGAATTATATACCTGGCTTATAGTACCCAATAAATATTTGTGAAATTAACTGAATTTATATGTCATTTTAAACAGTCGCATAATTTTAAGAAGAGAGGAAAGCAGTAACTTCCAGATATTTGTAAATTGCATATTTATAACTTCAGGAATGCCTGCATATACAAGGATGCATTCATTCATTCCACCAATTTTTGTTGGGTTCCTCTTTGGATATCTATAAAACATGATTCTTGGTATTTAGAATTTTACAGATCAGTGCAAGAAGCTGTGTAATAAATATTGTGAGAGTGATATGCTAAAGTTGATCAGATATATCTAGGTATCATCAGATAGAGCTTTCAACATATATTTTGTGATAGGTTTGTTTTAATTTTTTATTTTCCTTGAGGAATGTCAGATGAGGATTGTGTGGGTATGGGTGCATATGTATATATATATATGTGTGTAATTTGTTTTCATAGTTAATGGAAGGAAAGTTAGTATAAGAGTTGTTTTTAGTATGAGAGTTTTAAAAAGACAACTTATAAAATGAGTTGTCTATTTTGATAAGCAGTCTGAAATTCTATTTTAATAGGAAAATTTTTGCAATAATTTCCTCAGCTAATTTTATTTCAATTCATTTTTTTAAGAGAGAAGGACAGAGAGAATTTTATTGAGTTTTTCACATGGCTTTCATTGCTCTGACACTTAGTTGTGTACGTGGGTGCTGGGGTTTGAACCCACATACTTGCGCATGCTGGGCAAGCGCCATAACTGCCAAGCCACTGCTCCAGCCCCTCAGTTCATTTTTGTTCATATGAATATATATGGTACTTGAAAATGTATAAATGAGCTATGATATTTGTCATAATTAGAGCTAAAATTGATTTAATTGGTATGTATATGTAATTAGTAGAAACTTTCATTACTTTTAATATATCTAATTTAAAATATGGAATTCAGAGCTGGAAGAAACTTTAAAAAATATCTGAGATTTGACAGATGAGAAAATTAAGGTCCAGAGAAGACAATTAACTTGATGAAAGTCTTCTGCAAAAATATTAAGGAGTGGGATAACTCAGTCACATGGAGTTTTGAGGAGTCTCTATGATGCTTTCCAGAGTGGTTTTTCTGGTCTGCATTTCCTCCAACAATGTACAAGAGTACCTTTCTCCCTACAACCTCTCCAGCATCTGTTGTTGTTTATATTTATCATCTTTGCCATTCTGACTGGAGTGAGCTGAAATCTTAATGTAGTTTTAATTTGCATTTCTCTGATTGCTAGAAATATTGAACATTTCTTTCATATATTTATTGGCCTTTTGTATTCTGTAGAGAAGTTTTTGTTTAGCTTTTTTTCCCATTTATTGATTGGTTGGATTATTTGTGTTTTTGGTATTAAGATTTTGAGTTCTTCGTATGTTCTGTATATTAATCTGCTGTCAGAGGAGTAGCTGGCCATGATTTTCTCCCATTCTGTAGGTGCTCTCTTCACATTCTTAACTAATTCCTTAACTGTGCAGAAGTTTTTTAGTTTAGTGGTATCCCACTTATTGATTCTTGATATTAATTCCTGCTCTCTGGGATTCTTCTTAAGAAAGTCAGTGACAGCTCCTATATGGCAGAGTGTTGATCCTATTTTTTCTTAGAACAGTTGTAAGGTATCTGCTTTAATTCCTATTTCTTTGATCTGTTTAGATTTGATTTTTATGCAGGGCAAGAGATAAGGTTGTAATTTCATGTTTCTGCATATGGCTGTCCAGTATTTCCAGTACCATTTATTGAAAAGGCTGTCTTTCCTCTATACTTTTGCCCCCTTTGTTGAAATGAATATCAGATGGCTAAAGATTCATGGATTTGTCTTCTATTCCATTGGTATTTGGTCTTTATGTCTGTTTGGATACCAATACCATGCTGTTTTGATTACTACAGCTCTGTATTATAATTTCAGGTCAGGTTTTGTGATACCTCTTGCTTCTTATTCTTTTTGTTTTTGCTTAGTATTTCTTTGACTATTCTGGGTCTCTTTTTTTCACCCATATGAATAAAAGAATTGATTCTTACGTATCTGTGAATAAAGTCATTGGAATCTTAATGGGGATTGCATTGAATCTGTAAAGTGCTTTTGGCAGAATAGTTCTTTTAATTATATTGATTCTGCTTAGTCAAGAACATGGGATGTCTTCTCAGGTTTTTGTCAGTATATTTCTTCAAAGTTCTATAATTGTCATTGTAGAGGTCTTTTACTTCCCTTGTGAAATTAATTCCTAAGAAATTTATTTATTTATTTTTTGAGGTTGTGAATGAGATGTTTTTCCTGATTTCTTCTTTGGCTGAATCACTGTTGGGAGTATAGGAAAGCTATTGATTTATGGATGTGGATCTTGTGTCCTACAACTTTACTAAGTTCATTTATAAGCTCTAGAAGTCTTCTGGTGGAATATATATTTTGGGCATTCTAGGTATAGGATTGTATCATCAGCAAATAGAGATAGTTTGACATCCTTTCTTCCTACTCATATCCCTTTGATTTCCTTCTCTTGCCTGATTTCTCTGGCTAGAATTTTTTTTTTTAAGAGAGAGGGACAGGGAGAGAGACAGAGACAGAGATAGAGAGAATCAATTTTTATTGAGTTTTTCACATGGCTTTAGTTTTTCTGACTCTTAGTTGTGTACATGGGTGCTGGGGTTTGCACTCGTGTACTTGCGCATGCCAGGTAAGCGCCGCAACCGCAAAGCCACCGCTCCAGCATCTCTGGCTAGAATTTTGAGGTCTATATTGAATAAGAGTTATGAAAGTGGACAGCCTTGTCTAGTTCCAGAATTTCGTGGAAATGCTTTCAGTTTTTCTCCATTTATTATGATGTGGGCTGTGGGATTATCATAAATGGTCTTTACAAAGTTAAGGTAAGTTCTGTTGATCCTAACTTCTTCAGTGTTTTTAATATAAATGGGTGTTGGATTTTATCAAAGGCCTTTTCTGCATCTATTGAGAAGATCATATAGTTTT
Source organism: Aplodontia rufa (assembly GCA_004027875.1). Classification (NCBI taxonomy): domain Eukaryota; kingdom Metazoa; phylum Chordata; class Mammalia; order Rodentia; family Aplodontiidae; genus Aplodontia; species Aplodontia rufa. The sequence continues at coordinate 55,154 of PVKS010009634.1, read as the reverse complement.
TGTCTTTAAATCTCTTTAAGTGATGAATCATATTTATTGATTTGTGCATATTGAACCAACCTTGCATCCCTGGAATGAATTCACTTATTTGTGGTGTATTATCTTTGTGATGTGTTTTTGAATGTGGTTTGCTAGGATTTTATTACAGATTTGTATGTCTGTTCATCAGGGTTATTGGTCTGTAATTTTCTTTTCTGTAAGTGTCTTTATCAGGTTTTGGTATCAGAGTTATGGTTGCCTCATAAAATGTGTTTGGGAGGGTTCCATCCCTTTCATTTCATGGAATAACTTAATAAAGAAGTTTGTTCTTCTGTAAAGGTCTGTTAGAACTCAGTTGAGAATCTGTCAGGTCCTTGGCTTTCTGTTTTGGAAAGCTTTTAATTGTGTTTGAATTTTATTACTTATATTCTGTTTAGAGTTTCTATAGCCTCCTGCATCAATTTGAGCAAGTTGTAAGAGTCTAGAAATTTATTCATGTCCTGCATATTTTTCAGCTTGCTGGAGTAATTCGTTTTCAAAATAGGTTCTGATAATCCTCTGGATTTCAAAAGGATCTGTGGTGATCTTTCTATTTTCCTGTCTTATTTTGTTGATTTGCTGCATTTCCTTCCTTCTTTTCATGAGATTGGTTAAGGGTTTGTCTATTTTGTTTATTTTTTCAAAGAGCCAACTCTTTGTTTCATTGATTCTTGTATTTTTTAATTCTGAATTTAGTGATTTCAGCTCTGGTCTTGATTATCTCCTGTCTTCTACTAGTTTTGTCTTGGTTTGTTATTTTTCCTGAGGATTTGAGGCAGAGCAGAAGCTTATTTATTTCAAATCTTCCTAAATTTTTGAGGTAGGCACTCAGTGCTAAAAATTTTCCTCTTAGGAATGCTTGCATACTGTCCTGGAGATTTCAATATGTTATGTCTTCATTCTCATTTGCTTCTAGGAATTTCATGATTTCTGTTCTCATATCCTCTTTGATCCATTCTTATTTTAAGAGAGCATTGTTCATTCTCAATATATTTATATGATTTCTCTTATTTTTCTTGCTGTTGATTAATAGCTTCATCCCATTATAATCTGATAGGATACATGGGGTTATGGTTTTTTTTTTTTTTTGAATTTGCTAAGATTTACTGTTGTGGACTATAAAATGATCTACTTTGGAAAAGATCCATGCACTGCTGAGAAGAAGATATATTCAGCTGTTTTGGGGTGTAATATTCTATAGCTGTCTGTTAAGTTCATTTGATTTATATTGTGGTTTAATCTTGAGGTAACTTTATTGATTTTTTGCTTTGATGATCTGTCCATTGGTGATAAAGGTGTATTGAAGTCCCCCAGTACTACTGTGTTTTAGTCTATTAGGGACTTAATGTCACTGAGTATTTTTTCTATGTGTATGGGAGCATTGATGTTTAGGGCATAGATGTTTACTATGGCTATGTTCTTGTTGTATTGTTTCCTTTACTAAAATGTAATGGCCTTCTTTGTCTCTTATTACTAATTTTTGGTTGGAATCTACTTTGTTGGATACAAAAATTGCAACTCCAGCTTGTTTTGTTGGGCTGTATGCCTGGTGAACTCTTTCCTTTCTTTCACCTTCAAACTGTGGATGTCTTTGATTGTAAGAAGCATCTCCATTAAGCAGCATGTTTTTTGGATATTGTTTATTAAATCCAGTCAGCTAATGTGTGTCTTTTGAGGATTTGAGACCATTCACATTCAGTGTTAGAATGGATATGTGATTGTCATCCATCTCCATTGTGATGTTTTGCTTTATTTTGTGTTGTCTTGGTTATTGTTTAACAGATTGTACTATTATTGAACTTCCTTTGCTTGTGGGCTTTGGGAATTGTTTGCTTATTCCTCTATTTGAAGTTTGAGTATTGTCTGTAGTGCTTGTTTTGTGCTCATGAATGCTGCAAGTCTATTCTTGTCATGGAATGATTTTATTTCCCCCTCAAAATTTTAACAGAGTTTTGCTGAGTATAATAACCTTTGCTAACAGTTGTTTTTTCAGGGGTTGGAATATCTCATTCCATGCCCTCCTTGCTTTTAGGGTCCGAACTGAGAAGTCAGGAGTAATCCTTATTGGTTCGCTTTTGAATATTATTTGGTACTTCTCTCTTGCAGATTTTAGTATTCTTTCCCTGTTTTCTCTGTTATGCATTTTGAATATTATGTGTCTCAGTGAATTTTTCATTTGGTTTGGTCTATTTGGGGTCTTATTTGGTTCCTGAATGTGCATGTCTGTCTTGTTTCTGATGTGGGAGAAACTTTCTTTAACTATTTCATTGAAAATATTTTATATGCCATTAGTTTGTAGCTCAATGTTGTCTTCTATCATAATAATTCTCATGTGTGGTCTTCTGATTTCATCCCAGAACTCCTAAAATTTTTGATCATGTTCTATAATTTTTTTGTTATTTTCTTCTATGTGTTCAAGATTGCTTAGCCTGTGTTCTGTGTCTGAAGTTCTTTCTTCAAAAGCTGAGGTTCTATTTCCTACAGATTTTAATCTTTTATTAAAATCTTCAAGTGAGGGCCTGGAGCCATGGCTCAACAGTTACCATGCTTGCCTGGCATGTGCGATGATGTTGGTTTGTACTTCAACAACATATACACAATGAAGTTTTGGAACAAAAAAAGCCACATGAAAAACTAAAATAAAATGGATCCTCTCTTTCCTCTCTCTCACACTGTCACTCTCTCTTAAAAGGAAAAAAAAGTCTTTAAGTGAGCTTTTAATTTGGTTGATTTTTATCTTTCACATTTAGGAGTTCTGTAATGTTTCTTTTCAGTATATCTATTTTTGTTTTGTTAAAGTGGTCCTTCAGCTCTTGTGATTTTTTTCCCCTTTCGTTCCTTCCTTAAATATTCTTTTCATTCGTTGAGAATTTTAATAGCCAGATTGTTGTTACTTTTGTCATGGTTTTCATCCAGGTCCCTATCAGTGGCTGCCTTGGTTGGGGAGTTGTGAGTTTGAGGAGGAAGTTTGTGTGTTTCTTAATTTTTGAAGAACTTCTTCTTGCTTCTTAAATTGAAGTGGATTATATTTTTAGTTTGTGTGTGAGCTTTTGTGCATGATTTTCTTGTTTGTTCTGAGGTTTTTCACTGGATTTAATGTAAGGGTCTGTTTGAGTGGGATGAGGACTGATAACCATCTCTGATTATTCCTCCTTGTGTCCTAGTTGATGGATTAGGGGAGTATTCCCTTATCTTGATTGAGTTGGGGTATTGGGAAAATTGGGTTTGGTGGCAGATCCTACCCTGTGGAGTATTAGTGTCCCCTTAACATTTCAAGCACATGACAAAATATAGGGAATCAAGCAGTATGAACAACCAATGCTTACGATAAACACTGCTAAGCTGGTTACTTAGTTCCTACTATAACTTTTACAATGATAATTGCCACCTGTGAGAACAGTGGTGGGGTTAGTAACTACCTTTGGTGACAACTGAATTTAATTATCTAAGACAGGCTTAAAGCAATCAACAGATGTCAAGTTTGGCATTCATCATAGTAATGGTTACATAACATTAATGGCGGGGGCTCGAATTGTATAAACCAATTAGAGCTAAGAGGTGGTAAGGTTACAGGCAACTGGGAGAAAGAGAGGAAGGTAGAGAGGATCTTGTATTTATACAGCAGGAGCTAAGAGAAGGTAAAGATGGTGCAGGATTTGATACTGAAAAAAAGAGACAGACAAAAACAGATGGAATGAGATAGAGGAAAGGTGGAGAAGTAATGAATTGGCTATTACCAAAAGGAGGAATGGGGGAAGTAGAGGAGAAGCATACAACTGGAACACCAAATAGCACATAAAGAAACTGCGCTGGTCAAAAATTCAACCCATAGGAGGCAGGGTAAGGATAAATATTTACATTGAAGAAAATGCTCAAAAAGTAGAAACACTGGGAAAAAAATAGAAAAAAGAAGGAAAAAGAGAAAAAAATAACTAGTATGTCTATATGTATTCACAAATTAATAAACATTGCCAGAGCACATACCAAAAAAAAAGCAAGAACAAAAAATATAAAATATAAAAAATAAAAATAGAAATAAAAATGAAAACAAAAAAACCCTGTATTCTAAATATGAAATTGGAAGTATTTCCACTGTTTGTCTCTTTACATCATGGGAGCTGATGTTTGCAGCGCACCTGGGTTGTCTTTTTATAGTCCCACAGTCTGGTATGGTGTCCTGTTTTGGTGGGTGTGGATCTTCTAGGAATAGAGATCTTGAGGGCAGGACTCATGCTATGACAGGCCTCTGGGGCTTTGCTGGGTGGAGACTGCCTCAAAGGTACCCCTAGAGGTTGGACTTTGCAAAGTTGTCTGAAACTGTAACTGTGCAGTAGTGTCCTAACTTTGGATTGAGGTATGAGACTGGAGGGCAGTCACAGAGCTCCCTTTACTGGTCACAAACACCAAGTCTCCAGGTTTGCTAGCTTTAGTTTCTATGCATATCCTCACAGGACCCAACAGATTTTGGTTTAGCCCAAAAGACACTGAATGTGGGGAGGGTGAAGGAGGTACACTGGTGTCTTGTTTGTTTCTCTGAGCCAGATTCCCCGGAGCTTAATAACCTCTGGTCCTGAATGGCTCCTGCTCTGCTGGGATTCCCCTTGGGGCCATGGTAGGAGGAGGCTGGTTAAGACACCTCTAATTCCCTCTCACCAGATAGCATAGTCCAAATGGCTACAGCACTTTCTCCTTGCTGTCAGCCAAGAGCTGCTGTGCTACCTTCATGAATTATAGGCGATTCACCAGGTGCTGGGATGGTCTACGAATTCAGGACTCTGAGGCAGAGTCTATTCCCCTCTGGCAAAATCCATTCCCTCTGTTTATTTGTGTTCCTCTCCTATATCATGCCCTTGTGTGCTTCCACAGGAACTTCAGTGTTCTGCCATGTCCCACTAGGGTCAGCTGAAATATCTTTTCACCTGATAATGTTCCAAGATTTCCAACTCTCTGAGTGTCTGCTGACATTTTACACTGAATTCCTACAGTGATGGGTCATCACCCTCTTTCCAGTGCTGTAGCAGTCTTGACAGCCGTTCATAAAATTTTATATTGTTGTTTTAAAAATCAAGCTTCAATTAATATATTAAGTATTAAATTTTTTGTTTTTTTTGTTAAGTTCCTCAGTAATTTTTAAGTTGGCATTTATTGTAAAAAGATGACAGCTATGGGATTCTATTTTGTATCTCAGTTCATTTATGCTTGTAACAAAATGCCATAAATTGGGTAGATTAAAAATAACAAAAGTTTATTTCATTTCTGGCGTATACAAAGTTCAAGAGTCAGACAACCAACCACAGATTCTGTTTTTGGTCAGGGCCACTTTCCTTGTTCGTAGATGGCAACTTCTCACAGTTCTCTCATGACAAAAGGGATAAATAAGCTCCCTTGTACCTATTTTATAAGGGCCCCAATCTCATTCATGAAGGTGCTTTACTATTGACTTAACACCCTGAAGTCCCCATCTCCTAATACCATCACCTTGGGTGTTAAGATTTCAGCATGTACAATTTGGGATGAACAAAGACATTCAGACCATAGGGTTATGTTTTATAAGAAGTTCTACTAGTGAGAATTCCTACTGAAGTTAGTTTTATTAATCATGCAGACCTTTACCTCAGTTTTTTATATGCTGGTATTATAAATTTTGTTCTAGAAAACAACATAACTGTGAATTTTACTTGAGAAATGTGCAGGCTGAGACATCTGGAGAATCACTTGATTCACATTAAAATGGGCAGATCAAATTATGTTATATCATATAGAAATATGGTATAACAAGTCACACATTAATATATAATTGTAATGTATCAATAAAAGTAAGTACATACAACTGATTAAGAATGGAGAGATGTCTAATTATGACACAGGTTCTCTACAGTTATAAAAACAGGAAAAAATACCAATTAAAATACCCTATTCTTAGGTTACTGGAAACTAATACATGTTTTTGGTAACAGAATTCTGACATAGCAGTATGGGTAAAATAGTGCAAGTCAAACATTAAAAATTTATAATTGCCACTTCATTTAAAGTCTTATACCCCCAAAATATATAATTAGTTAAGATAGGTCAAGTTGGGATGTTGCTACTGTGAACTTGGATAACTCACATAATCTCAGTTCATAATATATTCATAACGTGACAATTTACCAATCACTTTAACATAAGTTGTTTTCCTGTTTCTTATGAGAGGTTGGAATGATATTTTGCCATTATTGATATAATTATTCAACAAATAATTTAAATTGCATGTAACAAAAATTTAATTTGATTAATTATTCATTATATCAGTTTACCAGTGTATCCATTTTTAAGTGTACAGTTTATTGGTATGTAAGTACATTTGCATTTTTCTCCAACTATTACCACCATCCATGTCTAGATCTTTCTTTTTTCCCCCAAACTGAAATTCTTTATCCATTAAATAATAACCAATTTCCTCCTCAACAATAGTTGACTGGCAGCCGCTGTTTTAGGCTCTGATTCCATTAATTTGATTACTCATAGTAAATCATATAATGGAAACCATAAAATATTTGTCCTTTTGTTACTCATTTTACTCAGCATAATGTTTTCACAATTCATCAATGTTATAGCATGTGTCAAATTTCCTTCTTTTGTGCGGCTGAGTAATATTTTGTTGCATGTGTATGCCACATTTTATTTGCGTATTCATCAGTGGATGAACAGTTGGTGACTTTTACATTTTGCCTATTGCGAATAATGCTTCTAAACATGGTGCTATAGTTTGGATCTGGTATGTCCCCTCAAAACTCATGTGTTGAGAGCTTGATTCCCAATGCAGCAATGTTCAGAGGTTAGGTCTTTAGAAAAGCATTGGCTCATGAGGTTTTAGTCTTTTCAGTAAATTAATGCATTGATGAGTTCGTAATTTGATGATACTGTTGGGAGGTGGTGGGAACAGGAGGTGAGTCCAGTTGGAAAAAGCAGGTCACCAGGAGCTTGCCTTTGAAAGGTGCATCTTGTCCCTTGATCCTTCCTTCCTTTCTCTTCTTTCTGTCATGAGTTTTCTTCTGCCACACACTTCAACTATGATGTTGTTCCTTACTTCATGTCCAAAGAAACCGAACCAGCTGACTGTGAACAGAAGCCTCTGAAACTGTGAACTAACATAAATATTTTCTCCTTTAAGTTGTTTTTCTCAGTTACTGTCACAGTGATGAAAAGCTATCTGACTAGTACAATGAGTGTACAAATTTCTCTTTGAAACTCTGCTTTCCTTTAATTTGGGTATACGTTCAGAAGTGGAATTGCTATATCATGTGATAATTCTATGTTTAATTTTTTGAGGACCAACCATACTGTTTTTTTCAGAATGACAATGTTATACATTCCTTCAGCAGTGCAGGTTTATAATTTATCTATGTCCTTGCCAAAACTTGCTTTTTTTCTTTGTTTTTCAAAATAATTGCCATTCAAATGGGAACAAAGTAGCACCTCATCATGGTTTTGATTTGCATTTCCCTTATGGTTTGTGATGTTTAACCCCTTTCCATCTGCTTTTATTAGTCATTTGTATATTTTATTTGGAGATATGTCTGTTGAAATGTTTGCCCATCCTTTAATCAGGTTGCATATTTTGTTATTGAATTGGTAGGAGGGTACATGTATTTGGAATATTAATTTGTTATCACATATACAATTTGAAAATATATTTATCATTGTTTTTTCACTTTTACTTTAATTTGTCTTTTGATGCATAAAAGTTTTTCATTTAGATGAGGTTCAATTTATCATTCTTTTTCTCTTGTTCCCTGTGCATTTGGTGTTGTATCTAATAAATCATTACCAAATCCAGTATTATGGAGATTCTCCATGTGTTTTCTTGTTAGTGTTTTATAGTTTTAGTTTTTATATTCTATTGATGAAAAGAGAGACTCGATACTTCAAATAATGTACTCTAAATTGCTAAAATTTCTCTTCAGTTAAGCAATAAAACCATGTCACCAGTGTAAGGTATTCTCATTGCTTTTTATGTTCATTCCCCCCATTTGCTTTTCCTCCTCCTCCTTTTTGTTTCCCTCTTCTTCTCTTCACTTCTTTCTCTACCTTTTCATCTTTCTTCTTCTCCAGTGTCTTCCCTATGAGACAAAAGTTTGAGCTAAAATTCAGAACATGGACTATATCAACTCTAAGGACTGTAGTCTCAGGCCTGCTAGGTTAACTCTTTTCTCTTCTGCATATTGTAATATATTATAGCATAACTGGAGGTAATAGTCACCATTTTAAGGTGAGAGTGATCAGCATAATTGTGGTTTTTTTCCCCTAGCTATTGTCAGTCACAGAAAGTAGAGACCTAGGTTTAACTTAGGTAGATAGCAGTGTTGCTAGTGAGTATGATGGATACACAGAAATGCAAGGGAGCTGAGATGGCATGAAAGGGAGTAGTATAAATCTATTATAAAATTTAGGCAGAGCAGTGAGGAGAAAGGGGACATTGATATGTTGATTGATAGTGGGAAGATATAAAGAGTGAGCACAAGGCCAAAGAATTTGTTGGAGATGAAGAACTAGTGGGTGGGAGCTGAAATGATATGTGGATTTTAGTTGACTGGATGCATAACCGAGATAGTGGAGGAGGTGTAGCTATTGATAACTAAATGGTCCAGGGTCTCCCCTTTGAAGTAGTGACTGAGATAGGGTAAAGATCAGGATAACTTAAGGAAAGAGGGTGAAGGAGCTCAGGAAACAGAGTATTATAAAGGTCATCTGTATGCATATTATAATCACCAAGAATTAAGATGGTAGTTTTAGGGAGAATGATAAGGAGGCAGCCACTGATGTCTTTGAGGAGTGAGGAAGAATGATTATGACTATGGGATTCATTGACAGATGATGAAATGTGGGGAGTGATGTGTCTGGTAACACAAGATTTAAGAAGGTGGGAATGACAGTGAATCAGTGATGAGAAGGTGAAGCACATGCTTCGCTCCACGTCCAGCACAGTGAAGAACAGTCACTGCTTTAGAGGGCTGTGTGGGAAGCAGAGTCCCCAGAAAAGCCAGACTTATTTTTTTATGTAGTAAGAAAGTGAATGGAATATTAACAGATGTTGAGGAGAGACTTCTGCTGGTTGAGGACTTTAATTCCAAAATCACAGTGACAAAGTTTTGAAAATGATTATTTGTGTATGGGGTGGTACTGAGGAAGAGCTCATGTTAGAGCACTATAGGAATTAAGGTATTGGAGGTGGGAGTGACTTGAGAGATGCACTGTACTTGTGTTGACTGACTTAGCATAATGCAGATAAATGCAAAATGCATTTAGTCTAGCAGATTCAAGGAAGTTAGGGGCCAGGAGTATCAGAGCTATGTGGGTAGGTGTAATCTGAGATTTTTCTGATGACCTCTGATAAAGCTGATCAAGGTTGGCATAGTTGGGTCTTAACTTTGAAGTGATGACTTTGTTTTATTTTTTGATACTGGGGATTGAACCCAGGGGTACTTAATCTCTGAGCCATCTGAACCATATCCCCAGCCCCTTTATTTTTAATTTTGAGACTGGGTCTCTCCAAGTTGCCTTGCTAAATTGCTGAGACTGACTGAACTTTCAATCCTCCTGACTCAGCCTCCCAAGCCACTGGGGTTACAGGTGTGAGCAACTTGTTATTAGAAAACAAATTTATCTTTAAAGATGTTTATGACACATACTTACATTATCACTATTGTATAAATTCAACATTATCTTTTATTTTTTTTCAGTGTGTAAGGAACAAAGGATAAATAAGATCCAAGTTACATGTTAGCCTATCTGTGGTTGAGAGACTTATCAAAGATCACTTAACTGACTCCCCAACAGGTGTCAAGAGTAAGCTGATTGAACTTCTCATCTGAGACAAAAATCACTCCTATTCCAAGGCTTCTCCCTCCCTCATCAAGAGAGTCATTGCTTCAGCCAGGTGTAATGGGAAAAAAAAATCTTTGTCATGTGCTCCTCAGATAGGGCATTAATATCCAGCATATAGGAAGAATTCAAAAACTTAAAACCAAAAATCCCAAATCCAATCAATAAATGGGCAAAATAACTAAACAGACACTTTTCAAAAGAAGAAATGGAAATGGTCAACAAATATATGAAAAAATGTTCAACATCTTGAGCACTTAGAGTTATGCAAATTAAAACTCCACTGAGATTTCATGTTACTCCAGCCAGAATGGCAGTGATCAAGAACATGAACAATAATAAATGTTGGTGAGGATGTAGGGAAAAGGGTATATCTATACATTGTTGGTGGAATTGCAGTTTGGTACAACCACTCTGGAAAGCAGTTTGGATTATTTTTCAATAAACTAGGAATGGATCCACCATTTGACCCAGCAATCCCACTCTTCCGTACATATACAGAGGATCTAAAATCAGCATACTACAGTGAGCAGCCATATCAGTGTTTATAGCAGCACCATTCACAATAACTAAGTTACGGAGCCAACTCAAGGTGCCCTTCAACAGATGAATGGATAAAGAAAATATGGTATATACACACAGTGGAGTATGGAAGAATGATTTTGTGGCATTTCCCAGCTTGCTTTTATAATTATGTTATTATTTATTCTATTGTTATGCACATCTAAAAAGAACTGATAAAAATGAAAAGAAAAAAGAAAGATGAAATACACAAATAGAGCAGTAATTCAAAAGAAAATCAGTATCCATTTTCCTGTTTTCAGCTCCTTGATGTGACTGGAGAGACAGCATCCTCAAAGACGTACAAAAGCTTACAAGAAGAAACAAAAGCCGTGTTCTCAAAGTAAATTAGTTGGGAGTTTTTATGTTCAAATGCACTTTGTCATATGTTGCTGAAAGACAGAATGAAATAAATTTTGTAACCAAACAAAGTACAATAATTGTATAAAAGGATGTTTTGTGAACAATGGGCTTTGAAATCTTGTTTGTGCATTCAGTTCTCTACATTTTTCTCAGAGAAGAAAGAAATGTGTATTTTTAGAGACTGAGATAGTTTTCCTTATATTGTAAGTTTGTCTTGGCCATGAAAAGATACTTTACATGAAAGGGATTGCTGTATTTCATAGCTACATATTCTTCTTGTCATGAAGGTTAGTGTAGCTGCAGTATCCCATCTTATTTTCTGTCCCACAAGGAAGCAACATTTGGATCTAAAAACAGTTGCCAGATTGAATAGAGCAAAGGTTTTATTTATTTCACACAATTCATCCTGTGAATATTTCTCTTTTATTTTATAATACTTTTACACAAAATCTCAAAAGCATCATAAGAGTAATTTTAGGAACCAAGATATAACAATTTATGCATAGTCTGATTCAAAAGGTTCCATTTTCTTTCCAGTGGAAAAATCATAACTGCATAACTTTTAATCATTTTTCAGTGGATAGTTGTACTACTTCATAGCTTGTCAGCACTATCTGAGGTTATAAAATAGCATCTTTTAAATTACTTCTTGGGGCTGGAGCAGTGGCTCAGCAGTTTTGGTGCTTGCGTAGCATGCACAAGCATGCAGGTTCAAACCCTAGCACCACACATGCAACGAAGCGTCAGAGCAATGAAAGCCATGTGAAAAACTAAATAAAATTGATTCTCCGATTCTCCCTCTCTCTCACTGTCCCTCTCTTTTTAAAAAATAAATAAATTTCTTCATCATCATCATCATCATCATCATTAGTAGTAGTAGAACTGGGGATTAAATTTAAGAGCACTAAAACACTGAGCGGCATCCCCAGAACTTTTTTTATTTTTTATTTTGAGACAGGGTATTGCCCAAACTGTCCTGGAATTTGTAATCCTCTTGCTTCAGCTGCCCAAGTAGCTGGGATTACAGGCAACTGCCACTCTGTCCCCCATGGCTTTTCTTTTTAAAAGGGAAGACACAAGCTGGTGTGTGGTCCTTGGCCTGTTGTTTCCTCTCACCATTAATTACCTCATGATTAGTTTTGAGAATTTCTTTAGGTCTGGGACACTGAACCTAGGTCTGAGACTTATAGGTATGGATGATACTTGAACCTTTCCCAACTCATTATAGGTTGTGAAAAGAGGGATGTTGGGCAGAGTGAATGGTGCTATTGGGAATAGCTTAGATGGACTGTACTTAAACCTGGGCTCTGCCACTTACTGGTTTCATGACTGTGACTGGGTTTTTCAACTACTTTGCACCTAGGTTGGTTTGTTGGAAAAATTTTATGTTTTAGCATTATTTTGAAGGAAATACTTTTTGTGAAGTTTTATGGTTATGGTACACATTCTCTCCCTATTTATTATGAAGGTTTGTATTGGTCATATGACAATATGCTGAATTTCTTCTCAAGTTGAAAAATTTCTGCTATGTTTTCCTGGTATTTTAGAGGAAGAAATTACTTCTGTTTCTTTCTTCCTTTTAAAATCTTGAACTTAGATAGTTTTGTCCCTAGAGTACATCTCATCTGTATCTTGTCTGATATTCTGATAAAAACAGCTATTTCGATGCCCCTGAGTTCCTTTTCTGTGTGTGTGGGTTTCTGCTGGAGGGTTAGTCAACGTGGGTGCTCTAAGGTGAAGTAACAGAAGGTTAGAAGCAAGGGTGCCATTTGATGATGGTATCACTTGTATGAACATTCCCATTTGCTTTCCTGGCAAAGCATGTGACAGCTAATTTCATGTTTTTTTCTTTTCGTCCTAAAAGAGTAAATGCTTTCAGTTTGTAACAAATTGACCTTTAGGCTCTATCTAAAGTGAAAAGTGGATGCTGTGAGTTTTGAGATTTGTTCTGTTTGAAGTTTCATGGGAAAAAAAGTCAACTTTATTGCTATTTTTTTCTAAGGCGTAAAAGTACAGTAATTTCATTGTCTTTTTGTGAGAAATGAAGAGAATGGTTGCCAGGAGACAAAAATGAATCTTAGGGTACTAGATGAAAAAAAAAATCTCCCACTAGCTACTAAAACACAACCTGCAAATAGAAAATGTTCACAGCAGCATTCCCCAGTGGCTAAAGCTTTTCATTTGGTTGGATACACCAATAAAACTTGTCTAGAAACTAAAACCAGATATTTTATGCCTACACATATTCCGAGAATAAAAGACATTGAAACTTCCTCTTTTGACCTTGTTTTAAACCCACAGGAGGAAAACCTTCAAATTATTGCAGCCCCTAACTTGCCTATATTGAATGTTCAACATCAGGAAAATTTTAAAATTAACCCCTTTACCTGAATTTATTAACGTTTCCATTTTTTTCTTTGCTTGCTTGTCAATGACTGGTTTTGGGGCTGACTGAATTCTGTCTGCAGCTTGCAGCCTCCACTCTGCTACAGTAGACTATTTCTTATTATTTTTCTTTTCTGTTGGTTTGTAGATTGGCTAGAGTGTGGAACTGCTACTTCCTCAGTCCTGTTTTTCCTTTTCTTTTTCATGGAGATTACTGACTTCCCAGGAATGCTTCAGGGTTGTCTCTGCATCTGACAAATTTAATCCTTTGCAAAATATGTATTGCCTTTCAAAGAACTTTTATCTCAGTGTATACATGTCAGCAAGTATAAAGTATAGAAGTTAAATTTTGTTTAAATTATTCAATGATTAGATCTTAAAATCAGCTCATAATATTGAAATGTCAGAATGCAGCTGGCTCTTCCAACTTAACACAAATCCTTGTAAATTTTAAATACATGATTCTCTACTAATTCATAATCTTGAAATTTTCCCATCAACAATTTAAGGACCTTGACTTTTAACAATTTTTGCACATCTATAATGCAATGAACAAAATTCTCACCTACTTGTCACTTTCTTTAAAAATTTTGTAAAATTTTTTAAATTAAAATTTAGTTTTTTAGCCGATGAACAAAAATATTTATGAGATCATGTGCTGGTTTGAAATATGTATATGTTGTGTAATGTTTAAGTATGTGTAAACATAAATATCTCCTTAAATAACTATTTCTTTATGGTGAAGACATCCAAGCTCTTTTCTTCTAGCTTTTTGAAATACACAGTACATGTATTACTGTAGTCACCTTACTGGGAATTAGAACACCAGAACATCTTACTAATTCTTAGAGTAATTGGGGACAAATTTTATTATTCCCATTTTACAGATGAGAAAATTGAAGCTCAGAGAACTTAATCTGTCCACACCCATAGTGAAGTTTAAGAAACAGAGATTTAAAATCATATCCTTTAGACCAAAGTCATACACGAATTCCCTCCGTGCAAACTGCTTCTACAGCCTTTCATATCCCCAGAAGTTTAAAAAACAATTTATTCTTCCTAAATTTTTGCTAGAGAATATTCTAAACATTGGTGAAGTGGAGAATTGATCAGAGAAATTCAACTTCCACTTTGTTCAATTCACTGCTTCCTTTGCAAAGCTTAGGATGTTCCTTAGCACATTCCAAGGCTAAAGGATCTTAGTCTAGCCTCTGGCATTCGCTTGAATTAGAGGCTTTCTGAAATTACATGGAAATTCGTTGATTATGTGTATTTGAATATTTATGGAGAACTAGAGCATGGGTAGAAGATTTTGAGATTAATAAAATTCTTTAAAGTAGCAATGGTCCTGAAATTAAAAGAAAGCAAGTTAAAGAGTGCTGATCAGAACTGATTTTTTTCCTTTCCCTAACAGTGCAAGAGTCTACTCATGAAAATTGTATAACATAGATTATTTAAGAATTAAAAATTGGAAGAAAATTGGCATTTAAAAAACTTTTGAAAACATGCATATATGACTGGGAATTCAACGCAGTGCCTCTACATGCTAGGGAAGCATTCTACCTCTGAACTGTAGACCTTGCCCTTTTTTATGTTTTGAGACAGGGTCTTGCTAAGTTGCCCAGGTTGGTCTTGAACTTGTAATTATCCTGCCTCAGTTTCTCAGCTGGTATGATAGGTATTTGCCACTGTGCTCAGTTCCTTTTATAGATACTTGAAACCAAGCATCTCATTTGTTATAACATAAAAATAGTTAAAACACTTTAAATGAAAACTTCCTTCAACTTTTAATTTTAATAGTTTGATTTTCCTGTAATTTATATAATGTCTATTCTAAAAGATTAAATTAAAATTACTTGATTATTTCTTCCTTTACATATTCCTAATACTTCGGAAGTTTGTGGAAATACATTTATTCCATATGTTTGTATATGTTCAAAAGGCAGTGATAAACAAATGCTTACTTTCTTATTTCTATATATATTTATTTTTCATAGGATGATTTTAATCAAAATAGTAACTAGCATTTCCATTTGGAAAATTACTGCTAAGAACTAAATCAAATGAGTACATAACATGTAAATAAACAGTAAATATTTTTGGGAGAATATTTATTTTATAAAAAAATAAAAAATTTTGTCCTTGATAGAGAAGAGAAATATGCACTACAGTAAACAACTGATTTCTAAATGTATCTGAAGGAGGAAACAAACACTATCTGTTAAAAAAAAAAAAAAGAGAATTCTGTAGAACATCGCATTTTGGTTGTCATGTTTCTCCTTGTAGCTGTTGGATGCTATCCAGCTCCTCTAGTTGGGTATTCCATTCAGAGTTAATGAATAGATCCAAATATATCTGTATTCAAAACTACTCACAGGTCTTCTAATATTCTGAGCACAGCTTGTACTGATTTTTTTTTTTTTGCTTTCTCAGAGCAAAGGTAATATTTGTCACAATGTGAATACCTTTAACTCTCTAAAAATAAATAGAAGTCTCATGATATGGAATTTACTTACTGTGATCCTTGAAATGCTACTGGATACATGGCATTTACTTAAGTTTTAGTGCCTAGGATAATATTTTTCTCCCTGCATATTTTAAAACTTCACCATGATTATCAAAATTATCTTTTGCATTTTATCTGCTTCCTATCTCTTCTGTCTTGAAGCAGCACATTTGATATGCCATCCATCCATTCTCTTATGCAAATTCTGAAATACTAACAATGAATAAAACTTCCAGGTGTTAATATAAACCTCATCAACCAGCTTACTTATTGAGTTTTATTCCTCTATTTCTTTTTGAGCTACTGGGGATGGAATCCACGGATACTGCACCACTGAGCTACCAGTCCTTTTGTTTTTTTTTTTTTTTTGAATTTTGAGATAGGGTCTCTGTAAGTTGCCCAAGCTGGCTTCAGACTTATTATCTTCTTACCTCAGCCTCTGAAGTAGTGGGGGAATACAGGTGTGCACTATTATACCTGACTTTATTCTCAATTGTTATTACACAATTAATTTTATTTATTTTCCTTGTGCACTCAATATCGATTTAAACCAGTGTTGCTTATTGGTATTACTGTTAATTCATGCCCAAATTTGAGGGGAAAAATGAAAATGCTATAAACTATCCATTCTTAATGTGATTCTCCTTTGCTTTGGCTCAAATATAATTCTTAATTTACCACAGTGTGTTCAAATTAGACTTCCTGTTTTGTTTTGTTTTTAAAGAGAGGGTGATTGTGCGAGAGAGAGATCAATTTTATTTTTTCACATGGTCTTCGTTGCTCTGACACTGTTGCGTAAGTGGTGCTGGGGTTTGAACTCGCGTTCTCAGTTCTCATGCATGCCAGGCAAGTGCCCTAACTGCTGAAACACTGCTCCAGCCCCAGACTTCCTGGTTTTATTGCTCTCAATGTCTTATTACCTGACACATGTTTTTCATTTAGCATGAAGATTTTTAAAAATTATATTTAAAATTTGTAAACATATTGTTAGCAAAGTGTAGTGGATTGAATTGTCTCTCCCCACCCCAAAATATTTCCAAGTCTTAACCCCTGGTATTATGAATTTGTCTTCTTTATAAGGGTCTTTGAAGATGCAGTAAGGTAAGGATCTCAAATGGGACCATCTTCGCTTAGATGGTGTATTAGGTGTTGTTATAAAAGAAAAGGAGGAGATACACAGATACAAAGGAGAGAAAGCCACATGTAAATGTGGGCAGAGATTGAAGCATCTACAAGCTGAAAGGAGCACCAAGGATCATAGCAGCCATTAGAAGTGGTGAAACAGATTCTCTGAAACAGCTTCTTTCTCAGAGCCTCCAGAAGGAATCAAGGCAACACCTTGATTTCAGATTTTTGGTCTCTGAACAGTGGGAGAATGAATTGTTATTTAAAAAAAATTGTAAAGACCTTAGTTACGTTTAGGATGTGGGCTGTAACAATAATTACTCTTGACTTGGTACTGTGTCTAGAATCAGCCACAGAATGCACAATCCAAGGAGCTCAGGCCCCTGCAGAATGTCTTCTTACACAGGAATCCACCTCTGAGTTGGACAAGTAGAGTTTGGAATGCTACTGGTCTAGTCCTAGAGCATTTCTAACTTTCCTCCTCACTCCTTCTGATGCAACAGCCTGTGTGAAATTATTAAGGGCCGGGATAGAAGGCTAGGTGGAACACTCATTTTCACCTGCTTAAATTGAGGCAGAGATTCAATGGCATTTTTAGAATATTCCCTGCATGTACCCTCCTGCTTGCTGGCTTATCTTCCTAATATAGAATCTAGGCAGCCATTGCTGGGCTAAGCTTTGTCTGTGGCTTTTGTGATTCTATGGCAGTTTATTCATTCTTGTTCTGTTCTTACTCCTTTTTTTCAACCATAGATGGACTTTATTTTCTTTACTCAGGACCTGAGACTGTAGCCCTGGATTAACATCATAGGCTAACCATGTCTGATAAGACTGCTTCAACCCAGTGTTAGAGCAGCTGCTCTAACATCCTTTGTTGTAGCCATCATTTTTTGTCTCACTGCTCTCAGAATCCTGGCATTTTACTCTGTTACTCAGCATTTCATTGCTATGATCAAAATAAATAGAAAGAACAACTTAGAGAAGAAAAGTTAATTTTGGCTGAGAGTTTCAGAGGATTCAGTCCACGGTTGGCTGATTGCATTGCTCTGGGCCCCAAGTGAGGCAGAATGCCATTGAAGAATGGTGGAGGAAAGTTGCTAAGCTCATATCAGCCAGGAAAGACAGAGAAAGAGAAAGTGAGGAGTCTCGAGAAGAAAGGAGGGGAGAGGAGAGAAGGGGAGAACATCGAGGCAGGGAAACAAAGTTAGATAGTGAAGATGGAATGCTAAGGGTTTATAAGAAGAAAATTGGCTGAGGGAGGCTCTGCTGAACATTCTTAGGCTACTTTACCAAGACTTTCAGAAGGGGGCTTGGGGTTATGCTATTTTTTTTTTTTTAAATGTTTTGGAGTCAAAGCTGGGAACCAGATTTCCCATGGTTAGCCAAGGCCTAACACTCTGGTTCAATATCTGGCCCAATGTCATAGGCAGTAACTTGTGAGCGTGTGTTTGCTGACCCCACCTGTTGGCAATGTGCCTTCTTTGTTTGAATTGTACCCAGGAAGGGCTATATAAAGTGGTAAAGGGGGAAGGGTCCTCTGGATGGGATAAAAGGACAGAATCCATGTTAGGAGGTAGGTCCTCGGCTCCCTTCTCACCCCGGGGATAAGTCTGCTCTCTCTGTTCTTTTCTTAGAAAAGCCTGTTTACCCTTATTTTTGCTTTAATTTCCTAAATAAAATTGCTTGCTATGCTTGCCTTGGTGTTCTGTGGTGTTCATTCTTCTCCATGGAACAAGAATCTGGCCCCAATATCAGCATGGTATCAACATCAACCCTTCAAGGGCATGCCCCAGTGACTTACCTCCTTTAGCCACACCCCAACTGCCTACAGTTACCACCTAGCAGTCCATTCAAATTATTAATCACCTAATGGATTCATCCACGGATGAGATTAAATATCCCACAGTCTAAGTTCCCCCAAACCCCACATTTGAACCTTGCTACATTGGGGAACATGCTTTCCACACATGAACTTCAAGATGGATATTCTAGATCCAAACCTTAACGTTGACTGTTACCATCTTGTATCTCAGTTCACTTTGAACTCCTCACTAAACTGTTGTTTGAACCATGATCACTAAAAATCCTGAATTCAGTTTCTGCCAGATGTGATATGAAGTGAAATTTCCAGTTTTGTTAATTATGATTATCTGTTAAGATTAGAAGGCTGGATGAAATAAGATTTGGGACTTATATGGGTATTTTCATTTCCATGATTTCTGTATGCAATTTTTGGAGATAATAACAAGCTGGTGGTAATAAGACTAATGAGGTATATGAAAATATAAGGAGCAGCAAGTAAAATTAAGCTATATCTGCTTGCCAAATTATGTACTTTTGGTGTTTCAATTAAGTCTAATGCATTCCAAATAAGGTTTATTCAAGGAAGTTGTAAAAAATCCTACTACAGTAAAATGTATGGGGTGGGAGGAAGATTAAAACTAGAAATCTTAAGAGAAAAGAATATAAAAAGGCCTTAAAAATTAGTAAATGAAATATTCAAATGAACTTTAAAATTATGGACAAACTGTCTATTATTTTAGAAGGCTAAATTAATTGATCATTGTAGAGCAAAAATATAGCTCAAAGTTATTATATCCGGGCAGGTTTGACTGGCTTTATGTATCAGAAGAGGAGATTTTAAAGACTCAACGTGTTCAAAGGGATTTCTTCTAGAACTCTAACGCATAATTGAAGCAGAAAATGATTTCATTGTTTTACTTCTCATTGGGTTAGGTGGTAAAATGTGATGTGGTTAAGGCTGTTTCTGTCCCCCAATCTATGTGATATTAAGTGTTTATTTGAAAGGGCAGTGTTGGAGCCTTGGTACATGAGTGCTCAACTCTCAAAACCAAACTGCTAGAGTCTGAAACAAAGAGTACACTTTTCATGATTTGTTGATTATATAACCTGTCCTCTACTTTGATACCCAGCCCTCTCTATTGGTGTTAGTAACTAAGTTGTGGAGAAAAATAACTGTCTTAGAAGTTTAGGGGATGAAGAATTCACCATGTACAAGCACACTTCGGCCTGCTCATTTGTTCATGCAGGTGAGAAGTAGAATATGCTAACTAAATCGGCAGAAGACTAATTTACACTCCTTTCTCTTCTTCATAGGAATGCATAAGTGTGATTGAATAGTGACTGGGTCATAAGTTTTTTTTTTTTTTATGAAAGAAGAAACTAGCTCTCTTAAATTGAGTTTTTCATTTTTTAAGAGAAATCTCACATTCTCCTTCTGAATGACACTGTTGCTTATCTCTTTGACAAATACAGTCCCATGCTATTAAAATAGATATTCAGGCTCATGGAAGAGAACAAAATGGAAAAGTGAAAAATGATTTAATTGTTGTATTCCCAGAAGCATGGATATTTCTAGAAGCAGGATTCTGATTTACGGTCTCTGGAGATGTAAAAATGCTTGAAGTGGGCTGGACCTGGTGGCTTGATTTTGTCCTTTGCCATGAGTATGTCCTAGGTTTGATCAGTGTGTCTCTGCTAGATTTCCCCAGGAATCAAGTCTCCAGGCCTTTGCTTCTTTTCAAGTAAGAGCGGCAGGTGTGACGTGTTTTGAAAGCTTTAGTAAACAGACTTCTGCTTAGAGGATGAGAGAAGACACAACACAAAACTTGGACGTGATTTTCTGTCGACCTGCAGTATTAGTCATGTAAGCAGCACAAAGAACAATCATTAAATATGTTTAATACCTGATAGGATTAGAAAATTCCTTCTAATGGGGTAGAAATCAATTATGATCACATTGATGAGAATATCACTAGAAAAAAGGCTCATGAAAGCAGCAGCTTATCTGTACTGACGTACCCACTGCTTGCATGAAGCATGGAATTCTGACAATTTTGCAGAATAAATGAATAAGTGAAATAAGATCAGTGACACATTGTTGGGGTCTGACCTTTGCTTTATCAGCTTCCCTGGATCTTGTTGCTGTTTGCGTAAGCTGCTTCAGGAGGGGCTGCTAGATTGTACATTGTTAAGCTTAAAAAACAGGGTGTCAACATTTCGCATTGGTATCACCTGCCAATTATTCTGCATCCTTCAAAAGGCGCACGTAGAGGCTTATTGGTCAAATATGTGCCTCCGAAGTCCAGGTGTGGCAATGAAGGAGCTAATGTAGAGAGGCCTCGAGGGGGCGGGGTGAAGGCCCTTAAAGAAGAGGCTCCAGCCAGCAGTCAGGGGCTCTCGCCTCTTTTGGGGAGAAAGCTCTTGCACTTTTCTGCTGCTCGTGGTGTCCCTGCTCCTTTGGAAGATGAGCTCTTGCCAGCAGCCAAACCTGCCTATGCCTCGATCCTGAACTTCCCAGCTTCCAGAACTGTGAGAAATTTCTGTCCATGTTTGTTCTGAGTGCAGTCTTGCAGCGTTGCCTTGACTTGAGATCTCCCAATGTTAGGCATTTTGTCGTAGCAGCACAAATGGATGAATAGACTAAGATGTTTACTATATGTATATGAAAGAGAGATGTAAAACATGGATATATAAAAAGAGAAGTAAAGCTTGCATAAAGACAGACCGTTTCAGGTCTCCGGCCTGAGGTTTTTCTCATCCCTAGCCCGTCCCTCAGGTCAGAACCCAGCTGGACCGGGACAACATATTGGCTGTATTTTTACAACATATTCTTTTTAAGGTTTTATTTTAATTCTTCTTAGCACTTATATAGGTAATATTTTAGATGAATGAAGCTAAGCCTTTTTTTTTAATAATACAAGACAGTAATCAACTGTAGATATGAACTATTGTTTGTTAGATTTATAGATCTTTAGTACAGTTATAAGTCAGGGCTATCACATACATATATATAGATAAAATATTAATTTGTGACTGTCTCTATGGCAATAATACAATATAGTGATTGTTTAGATATTCAGAAATGTGCAGAAGCAGAGGAGGACCAATACTCAATTCTTTAGGTAAATTAGATGCTGGAAAGTAAACTTTTACATAAAACTGCCATGCAATTCAATCAAAAGCAACGTGCTGACTAGGTCTATCTGAAATTGCTGCCCTTCCCTTTTTCTTATTGTGCTGTTAATCATAAACACAATGGTTTTTAATTATCACGAAGACTATTATAAAAACATAAATAGTACAATGAAGTCATCATGTATGCCAAAGATTTTCATTCTACTCAGCAGTTTTCCTCAGGTTGGTTTATCTGCTGAGGGGAATCCAAATCTCTGAGAAATTTTATTAATATTGCCTCTACTTTAGATATTCTATGGGGTGTTAGCATTAGCTGTTCAGTTTTTTGTCACTCACAAAAATGTAGGTGTCCCTATGATTCATACTGATTGATACTTATATGAAAATGGGGTTAGGAAAAACATTGACTTTGGCTTCTGATCCAGGACAGATCTGATTCTGTCATTTTGAATGGATTACCTACTTTTAAGCTTTATATTTATCTTAAGGAAAGCTTATTCCTGATATAATCTTGAGAGTACATAGTCAATAAAGTAGATTTGATAATTAAATTAGGAAATATATATGACTGCCTTCAGGGCTGTAAAACAATCTTATTTTTCCCTTTTCCTGCCTTCTTACATTTGGAAGTAGTAATATACATATTTCTACTAAAATACATTATTTTTTGCTAGTGGGCATGGTCATCTACTTAGTTTAGTTCTAATTTCTTGAATTGGCTTTTTGTAATTTTTCTAGCACATATGCACAGTAATAAGAATTGGCTTATGTTCTTTTACTTTCCAAATATTATAAAAATAAATTCCCCTCAAATAAACTCTGATTTTGGAGACAGCATGTGATTATGCCACAGAACAAATACTTTGATCATTAAATGAAATTAAGATAATCTATCAAATCTCCCCACAGATAAACCCATGATATTCTACATCACTCTCAGGATTCTTTGTCCTTATTCTATAATGTTATTCTATTGCTATTTGCCAGCAAAAGATATTTTAAAAATGCCAATTAACAAATGTTACTGCTAAGAAAAAGAGTAGGTAGATGATAAACAATAGGAAGAAATAAAAATCACTGGAAGTAACATTATTTAGATATGAAAATTATCAAAATATACATTTATGTGCATGAGTTTTTTAAAAAATGTATATTTAAATTTTTTTACTAAACTATGAATTAATAGCATCTTTCCTGTGATAATGTGTTCTTTTATAACCTTATTTAGTATTTATATAGTACTTAAACACATACCATAATTTGTTACTATATTTTTAAATATAATTGTGTTTATAGTTTCTCACAATGAAAAAATAACATTGCGTTGGTTATATTTTTTAAGAGAGAAGGAGAGAGAGAATCAATTTTTATTGAGTTTTTCACATGACTTTTGTTGCTCTGACATTTAGTTGTGTACGTGAGTGCTGGGGTTTGAACCTGTGTACTTGCTCATGCTGGCCAAGCACTGTAACCATCAAGCCACCGCTCCAGCCCCTGTGATGATCATTTTTAAGTTGCTTATATATATTTTGAGATATAAAAGTTTAGAAATTGAATTGCTGGAAGAAAATAATGCATATGAGTTAAGCAGTTGATAAAATCAAATTTCCTCTGAAGTACATATATATGAATTGAATAATATTTTCATATTAACTGAAGATGTCCTTTAAAATTATTTGTATATTTGCTCTTTATCCTATTTATCAACAGCATATTTTTATTGTTTTATAAAATTTGCTAGAGAGACCAAAAAAATCTGAAGTGCCAGAGCCTTGGAGTATTAAAAGACCACATTCTCATATATTTAAAAAAGTGTGGAATAACACCTTATTTGTGAAAATATTTCCATAACTCCTATAAAGGGTATGGAAATAGTTTCCTGGCCTGATGAGATAACTGATAAGAAACTCATTGTTGGTTATTTACCAGTATCTCTGGGAGAAGAACCCTCTTTCTTGTCCTCCTTGAATCTGTGTAGGGCCAACCTTGGTTGGACTGATCCTGGTTGGGTGAACAGGTTACATAATTGATAGATTGGGGGAATCAGGAACAAAGGACCATGTGGCTCACTTCTCATATGCAATCAAAAGTCATGATGATCCTCGGATTTCTGGGCACTGCAATGTGTCACAAGGTCACTAGATGCAAAATGACTACATGTTCTGCAATAGGTGCAGGGGGCGGGGTCTGAATAGGTCTGCAAGGAATGCTCCAAGTTCTCTTTTCTTCATTGAGTTATAGAAGTAGATCCAAATTTCCTGTGAGTCTAGCTGAGTCAGGCTTGGAGAGTGTTTCAGTTAGGGAACAGGTGAAAACACTTGTGGGATAATACTAGAGGATTAAAATTGATGATTTCTTTCTCTGAAATATAGGCATGGATAGTTGTATTCCTGCCTATAAGCTTTGGCATTAGACTCTTCTACACACCTCATGGAAAGGAAGCAGTGGTGTGTTCCAGCACTGACTTGCATTCAATTGTGTGTTTTCCCAAGTTCTTGTTAAGGAAGTGTCAGGTTAAAAGGTTAGTAGCATGTCATTGACCAGGGTGGCAAGATTTGTCCCTTGGAAATCAGCAAACACTACAAATCAAGACTATGTTTTCTTTCTCATGAAAGCACTTTTGAAACATTTATCTGCTCTCTACTAAAACAAGGAATAATAGTGCATTAATATACAGCGTTTATGGTATTCAGTGGAACTAGAGCTTAAGAGATAAAAATTAGATTGTTACATTTTTTACAAACTTGCATTTTTTTTGGCTTGAAGTTCATATTTATTACATTCCATTGAACACCTCATTGCTTCCTGGATGACAGTTATAGATGAAGATATTATAAATCATATTTTCTAGACTATACAATTCATAAGTCATATCCTTTTGATTATTATTTGATCCAAATAAGGTGCTATTTGTGAGAACTCATTTAGTAATATAAGTTCAAGAGTGCTGTGTAATAATAAGGGTAACATAGAATATATATATATATATATAAACAATAAAAATACAAATCATAAATATACAATAAAGCCAACAATTTTTAAATTCCTGACAAAGCATGTTCTGTTTTGAGTGTTTTCCCACATGGGTTAGGTTAATTGAGGCTCTTGAATAATCAGTTCAATGTTTTGAATTGAGGAAAAAAAATTCCCACCCACCCCTTAGAAATTGCCCCATAACAAGAAAAGGCAAACTTTGCTAATAGGCCTTTGAAATTTAAAATATCTGTCAAAATAGTGCAATCATGAGCAGGTATGTATGAAGTCTAGATAATAAATGATTAAAACCAGTACTTTCCACAGCGAATTCTTTTGCCTCCTGCCAAATTAATATTAAACCCATTTCACATCTGAAAGTACAGTTGGTTTTTTTTGTGAAAATTGCCTTGATGCTTTTTAAACAATAATGCTTTTACAATTTCAGTATTATCCCACAAGTTTTTATTTTCCTTAATATTATTAGACTCTTTTCTCCTGGTGAAAAATCTCAATTTGTATGTAAGGAATACAATAATTGCACTTAGTGCCACTTTCTTAAAAACCCATCATGTTCCTTAATGTTATATCAAAAAGAATCATCACCAGGTCGAATAGGGAAAATGTGTGCCAATATCAGCTTCTGACAACAAAAATAAAGAAGCTGAATCCCTACAGTTTGTCTAATTTTGGTCATGTAACAATGGAAACAAAGAATGTTAAATGTATTTATTTTATAAATATGCACAATGAAGGAAAGTATAATAGTAGTGTTCTTTGCCATCCTATATTTATTTACAGCCATGTATTTAGCTTGAATCTCTAGTTTGAGAGGTACTGGTATATTCCATTGGCAATAATTTTTCTACTGCAAATAATTGTCTTATATTTGGAGCATGTAGAATAAAATATAGTTTCATAAATCCTTTCTGTTCTTGTGAGCCTCTCTCACTGAAAGGGCAAGATATTTTGGGAGAACCCTGGTGTTCTTAGGAATGCACAGAATTAAGGAGTGAATTTGTATTCTAAAAGCACTCTTCCATCCAGACAAATGGTGTACGCATTGTGGAGCTCAGATTTCTTCCTCTGGCACCATGCCATTTGAAGAACACTTGTTAGGAAAGTCTCACAGGGATTTTATTTGGCTCCTTCTTCATCAGCCTCTGCGCTTCCTTCTTCGCCTTTGTTATTCTGCTTCTGTCTTTCTCATCTGCTCTTTTCTGCTGCCTCAGAACTTCTGCTTGCCAGGCTGCATAGTCTTCTTGTTCTTCCTCCTATGCGTTGGTATTTCTTGCCAGGTATCTAAGTCTCCTAATTGAGAAGACTGATAGATAGAAGTGGTATGGTTTAGAATAGGTGTCCCCCAAAGGCTCATGTGTGAGACAATGCAAGAAGGGTTACAGGTGAAATGATTGGGTTATGAGAGTCTAAACCTAATCAGTGCATTAATTCCCTAATAGGGATTAACTGAGTGGTAACTGTAGGCAGGTGGAGTTGGCTGGCAGAGGTTGGTCCCTAGGAGCATGCCTTTGGGGTTTGTATTTTTTGAACTGAGGTTAGCTCTCTGTGCTGCCCGGTGCCATGTTCCAGCTGATTTCCTCCACCACACTCTTCTTCCATGATGTTCTGCCTCACTTTAAGCACCAAGGAATGGAAAATTTTCCTCCTTAAAAACTGGTCTTGTCAGTTCTTTTGGTCACAACAGTGAAAAAGCTAACGAAAACAAACAGGCATGTCTTGCCCAGTGCTAATCTATCAGAGAAACCTGTGCTTCTATATGGTATGCCAAAATCTAATAGTTCTCTCTTCTTAATAATGACTTTCTGAGTTTTCCTTACAGTTGGTATAATGTTTGTAAAATAGTCAGGTTCCATTTGTTCCAAAGTATTTTGTTGTGTTACCACATTCCAATTCCCTCCCTCAATCTTTACACTTCTGTGTGCATCTTCATTCCAGGAAGTCTACTCTTCTACATCTGTCTGCTTAAGAGCTGATGAATAATCAAGTGTAGGTGGCAAAGTTATTCTCCACCTTATGTCCTTCCTCTGCCATCTGAGTATTTCTTTAGGAATAAGTATACTATTGCTATACAGGTACAAACTACAAATAGCCAAAAGTGAGTGATGGCCAGGTCGGAATCAAAATCTAAAATTTGTGAATGGGAAAAAAAAAAATCAAAGTCACTGCACAGATGAGAAGAACATGAGTGTTTTCATGACACACAATCCCAGGCCTTATGCATGGCATTACATGAAACACTCTTAGTTGCTGAGGTGGGTCCTGGTGAACTGAGATTTGTACTGTGGAAAAACGAAGATTGAGAGGCATAAGACGTGTAGAAGGAGGACAGGCAGGACAGGCAAATCTCTCTGCCAAGAGGGGAAATTTCAAGACTCGGGATTTTCTGGGCCTGTGGTTCACAGGCAGACCCATGGGTGGCTACATGCCCCTATACTTAGCATTTTGAAACAAGGCAGTATGTTTTGGAATCATTGCATAGTTCAAAGGCTTATTTGTTGCATTTGCTCATATACTCATGCAGAGAAATGACTTTCAAATTTGTGAATCAGCTTATCATGTTTCCCTTTTAATTTTTAGACATATATTTTGTCCTAGCTTTAGATCTGCAGAAAACTTGGAAGTATAAACTAAAAATTTCCAGATGCCCTTTGTCCGATTTTCACAAATGTTAAATTTTACTATATTTGTTTTCTTTTTCACTGTCTCTTGCTCTCTCCCTTCTTTTTTGTTATTGTGTTTATTTCTGATCACTTCAAGAGTAATTTGCAGATATGATGTCATTTACCTCAAATACTTAAAGGATTTTTTTGGTTAATATAAGTGAACTCTTATATAATCATAGTACAATTATGGGAAAAAAGTTAACATTGATGCAATACTATTATCTAACTTCAAAACCTTATATATACATTTGCTAATTGTCCCAATAATGACTTTTATTGCAAAAGAATACATTGCATTAGTTACCATGTTACTTTAGTCTTTTTGAATGTGTGAGTCTCTGAATGTGTTTAAAATTTTTTTTAGTTGTGTATGGACACCATACCTTCATTGTATTTATTTATTTTTGTGTGATGCTGAGGACAGAACCCAGCACCTCACATGTGCCAGGCAAATGCTTTACCACTGAGCTACAAGCCAGCCCTCCCAAGTATAATTTCATGACACTGATATTTTAAAGAGTATAGGAAAATTGTATAGAATGTTCTTTGAGTCTGTCTCTTCATACTTTCCTACAATTATTGACTCTATTGATTCATCGTCAACTTATTCAGTTATATGAGAGTTAGTTATCATCAACAGGTGTTCATACTTTCCTACAATTATTGACTCTATTGATTCATAGTCAACTTATTCAGTTATATGAGAGTTGGTTATCATCAACAAGTGTTTATATATAAATGTCTAAATGTAATTGCACAGGTCTTATTTGTTTATGATAAGTCATACGTCACCCACACCTACACAAAAATTAGCAGCAGTGTGTGAGAGTACCTGTGTTCCTGTACCAAAGTTAAGAATGTATTGACACTTTTTTATAATTATTTAGGAAAGTAAAACAATATTTTATTGTTTTAGTTTGTTTTGATAAAATTGAACTGAACCATTACTTTTTTTTACTTTATTATTCAGCTGCTTAGAATCATCATCTACTTATTTTCGGATTCCTCTTGACTTAATGATTATTTATGAACATTGTATATGAATATTATGAATATTTGAAAATGTTTTCAACTACCAGAATTATAACAAGATGCATTTATCATCAATAAAGAATAGTACAAGGAAATGAACACTACAAAAAAGATAGAAAACTAAAGGAAGAAACAGCATAAACATGAAACAAGCAAGTAGCTGATACTTTCATATAGCTAAGCATATTTGAATTTAGTTTACAATATTCAGATTCAGTTTCTTATTATTGTAAGAGGTGCTCCTAAAACTAAATGAATCAACCAAGGTTAGAAATGTATGGCTGAAATATAGCCATGAAAGAAACATTGCTGCTTTTGTTTAAGACTCGCTCAAGCAAAAGTGTTAAATAAAACAATTAGATGTGCTGACAGGTAATGTAATTTATATCAAATATGAGAATATACTTTTAGATGGAAATGACACATTCAACATAGCACAATTATAACTATGATAAAATTAGCAAAAGCATAAATGCAATTGGAAATTTTAATACACCTTCTTTCCATTTTTGATTAATTAAATGGTCAGATAAAACACAAAGATAGTAAGGTAGTTAAATTCAATTTACTAAATATAAAATTGTTTACCCACAACAGTTTATAAAATTTCTATGAGATATCTAGAAAGATTGATCATAAAGTAAACTACACAGAAAACCCTGAAAGTAGCATCAACCTGAAAATTTTTTTATTAAAATGATGCAAAGGTAGAAATTAGCAGTAAAGAAATAAAAAAGCAATGCTGCTTTTCCTTTTTAAGTTAACTTGTCATAAAAGTGAAAACCAAACCTATAGTTTCATTTTACTTAGAAAGAATGATTAGGGAATCTCCTTACATTAACCCAATGAAACAGGAAGAGAGGGATTCTAACAGATGATATAAGTTAATTAAGTAGAAAATAAAGTTATGAAATATGGAATAAAAATGAGTACTGTTTTTCTCCTGGGATGAGAACAAAATGGATAAATAATTATCTAACAAAATTAGTCAAAATGGAGAGAAAACACACATGCACACCACTAATGATGAAAACTACCTAAAAATCTCAATGACAGAGATGGTAAAAATGTAGGACAACTATGTCAACTAATTACTTGAAACTCTTAAAGATGAAATTGAATTTCAGAAATAAATGACAATTAAAATAGTCAAAACTAAATAATGATAGACCATAAAAGGAAAAAGAAGCCCATTTAATTAATATGTTTAATACTTATTCTTTTCATATTGCAATACTGGCAGTGCTCATTTTTGGAACAATTTAGAAATATTTTAAATTCTTACAAAAAATGAATGGTCTTTAATTCAGAAGTTTCTCTTAGGAATTTTTTATCAGGAAATTATCAAATGAGTTTGTAAATGGTTGTCCATAGATGGGCTTAGGTAGTTGTTTTTACCCACTTTTGTGAGGTTGTTTCTCCCCATGAAGATACTTTACCTAATAACAGTGGCAAAGAATTCATGAAAGTATCTTAACATAATGAAAGCATTTATACTAAATAGGGAAAAACTGAAACCATTTTTCTAATGTTTGGAAGAAGACAAGGATGTCCACTTTCATCCCTTTTATTCAACATAGATTTGGAGGTTCTAGCCAGAATATCAGGCAAAAAGCAAAACAAAACAACAAAAACAAAATGAACAAACAAAAAAACAGAAGAAAAAGAACATTCAAATTGGAAAAGAAGTCAAATTCAGTTCACAGATGACATGGTCTTATGGAAAATTCCTAAATCTCAACCAAAAAATTGTTAGAATAATAAATGAATTCAGCAAATTTGTTGATTATATTACCTAAAATTAAAATCAGGAAAGCAATTCAATTTTAATAGCTAAGATTAAATAAATATATAAATAGCCTTGGAATGACATTATCCAAAAAGGTGAATGATCTCATCAATGAAAATTTCAATAAAATACTGATGAAAGAAATTAAAGAGGATACAAAATAGTGGAAAGACATCTCATGTTCATAAAGTGAAAGAATCAATATTAAAATGCCCACACTCACCAAAATGATTCAATATAATTCATACATTTGATATAGTGTGTCAAAATTCCAGTGTCATGGAATGAGAAAAATAATTTAACATTTATATGGAACCACAAAAAACAATAGCAAAAAAAAAATCTAGAACAAATGGGCAAAACAGGAGATATTAACACTATCTGACTTCAAAATGTATTGCCCAAGTGTAGTAATCAAAACAGTATGTATTAGCATGAAAACACACATAGACCAATGAAACAGAATAAAGAACCTAGAAATAAACCCACGTATCTACACTCAACTGATTTTCAACAAAGAAGCTAGCCACTCTCATTGGAGAAAGGACAGTCTTAAAAAAAAAAAAAAAACTGTGCTGGGAAAATTGTGTATGCAGAAGAATATACCAGACCCCCTATCTCTCACCCTGCACAAAAATCAGCTTGAAATGGATTACAGACTTGAAGCACAGGATATAAAAACAAAATTAGAGAAATCACTGTATATCAAATTAAAAAGCTCTTATATCTATGGAAGCAATCAAGAGTGCAGAGGGAAGAGCTATTTACAAACTATCAATCTGATAAAGGACTTGTATCCACAATACATGAGGAACTCCAAACACTCAATGGAAAAATAATTGAAAAATCAGAAGTGGGCAATAGATCTAAATACACGTTTCTCAAAAGAAGACATGCAAATTGCCGTGATATGAAAATGCTCAACATTTTGCATAGTCAGGAAATGCAAATCAAAACCATAATGAGCTATCACCTCAACCCAGTAAAATGGTTATTGTCAAAAAGACTAAGATAACAAGTGCTGACAAAGATGTTGGCAAAAGGGAACCCTTGAACACTGTTGGTGGAAATGTAAGTTAATGGAGTCATTACTATGCAGAACACTAGGATGCTCCTCAGAAGACTGTAGATAGAACTACCATAGGATCCAGCAATTCCACTCCAGGGTAAATAACCAAAGGAAATGAAGTCAGTATGCTGATGAGACATCCTTGTTCCCATATTCATTGCAATATTATTCTTGTTAGTTGCTATGGTTTGGATCTGATGCGTTTCCCAAAGCTAAATGGGTTGAAAGCTTGGTCCCCAGTGCAAAATGCTCACAGACAGAGCTCTGGGGGTGATTGGATCGTGAGGGCTCTGGCCTCATTAGTGGAATAATCCTTTGTTAGATTTGTAACTGAAGGCATTGTTGGGAGGTTGTGGAAACTAAAAGAGGTGGGGCCTAGTTGGAGGAAATAGGTCACCAGGGGCATGGCCTGGAAGGGTAGTTCTCCTTACCTACCCCTTTTAATAGCAGTCATGAGGCAAGCAGCTTTGCTCCACAAGGCCCTTCTGCCATGATGTTGTGCTTCACTTCATGTCCAAAGCAATGGAGCCAGCTGAGAAATGTGTATTTAGATCATTTGCACACTTTAAATTTTAATTTTAACTTTTAATGGACTGAAAGCTCTGAAACTATGAACTGAAATAAATCTCACCTCCTTTAAGATGTTTTTCTTAGGCATTTTATCAAAGATACAAAAAACTGATGAACACAGTACTATAGCCAAGAAATGAAAATAAACTAAGTGTCCATCAACAGATGAATGGATTAAGAAAATGAAATAATACTCAGCCATAAAAAAGAATGAAGTCCTGTTGTTTGTGACAACACAGATGGAATTGGAAATCATTATGGTACTGAAAAATAAGCCATGCACACAAAGACAATGCTACATGATCTCACTCCTAGTTGGAATCTTACAAATCTGATTTCACAGAAATTGTGAATAGAATGTGGTTACCAGAGGACAAGGGCAGTAAGGTTGGGAAAGGGATGAGGAAAGATCAATTAATGGACACTGAGTTACAGTTAAATTGGAAGAAGTTGTTCTAGTGTACTGTTACACAGTACGATGACAATAGGTAAGAAGAGTGTACTGTACATTTCACAAAACTAGAAGAAAGGGTCTGGAAAGTTTTTTTCATAAACATGACAAATATTGGATAAATGCATTAAATGTGGGATAAATGTATTTTATCTGATATAAACGTTATGCAATGTACAAATGTATTAAAACATTGTATGGTACTCCACTAATATGAAAAACTTATATTTTTACGTATGAGTTAAAATAAATTAAAAATAAAATATAGCTGAAGTAAAAATAATTTATGGTACATAGATAAATGAAAAGGTGTACATGATGTAATAATGTCCTCCTATATACTCCTTCCCTCTCATCGTGTACTCTGAATCTCCTTTTCTGTAAACTCAACCCTTCTGTATGCACACTATTTAGACAATTCTTGCTTTTTCAGAAACCTGACCTACCCTGAGGCTCACTTTCCTTGTTTTGCCTCTTTCCTATTTTCTCCTACATAGTTGCTCTTACCACCTAGTAATATTTCCGTTAGTGGTTGTCTGTTTACTTAGTTTTGGAAGTTGAACGTAATGTTTTTCCTTAGCTAGCTATATTGTAGATGTTTTCTGTTTTGTCATTTTTTTGTTTATTTTGCTGTCTTAGTTGCTTTGTTTTTGTGAGGTGTTTGGGGGAAATTTAAAGACTTACCTCTGGAACTCTACCCAACTTAGAAATTCTGGATCATAAAACCCAGAGGAGCACAACGTTGGTATGATGAGGAGGGTAGAGTGGACTGGGATAGATTGATAGAGTCCAAATTACAGAGAAATGAATCCTGGTGTTCTATTGTGCAATGGAGTGACTGTGGTTAACAATATTGTATTAAATAAATCAATATATATACATATATATACACAAATATGCACATACATCTATACATATGATTGTGTATTTTTTTATAATTAAATGATTGAATAAGAATTATTTGGTTTCTTGGGGAAGCAAGGAGTAATCTACATTGTTGATTCCCTCTGTAGATACCAACCTATCATCCCTTCCTGCCCCTCCATACCTTTTCTTCCCACTTCCCCCTACACATCTATAGTTCCCTTAGATTATGTGTTGCTTCAACTTTGATGAGTCTAGTACATGAACTTGATCTTTCACACAAGCCTAGGTTTAGTTCTAGACTCCACAAGTTGGGGAAACATTTGACCCTTGGGTCTCTGGGTTTAGCTAATTTCACTCAGCATGATTTTTTCTATTGCCATCCACTTACTTCAAAGGCTGCAATATCATTGTTTCATTTATGTATGCTTGTATGTATATGTATACATGTTTCTGTGTATCTATCAATCATCAATCATCTATCATAGCTTTTGGATCCATTCATCCAGTGACAGTCATCTGGATTGATTCCATAATTTAGCTGTTGTAAATTGAGCTGCTATGAACATAGATTTTGCTGTGTCTTGTAATTCCTCTGAGAAAATACCCAGAAGAGGGATAGCTAGATTGTATGGTGAATCCATCCTTAATTTTTTGAAGCTTCTCTACACTGCTTTCCAACTGGACGAGTCTGCAGTTCCACCAATAGTGTGCTAGTGTTCCTATCTCCCCGCATTTCCAGCATCAGTTATTGTTTATGTTCTTCATCCTTGCCAACCTGACAGGAATGAGTGAAATCTTAATGTAGTTTTAATTTGCATTTCTCTGATTATTAATGATTTGGAACACTTCCTCATGTATCCATGGCTTGCTCAATTTCCTTTGTGGAGAAATTTCTGTTTTGCTCCTTGGCCTACTTCCTGATTTGATTGTTTATGTTTTGGTATTAAGTTTTTGAGTACTTCATAAATTTTGAATATTAGTCCCCTGTTAGAGGAATCACAGGCCACAGTTATCTCCCATTCTGTAGGTTCTCTCTTAAAAGTTCTGACAAATTCCTTGGCAAAAGGTTTTTGGTTTAGTGGCATCCCATTCATTAATTCTTGGCTTTTCTTGTTTTGATTTGGAAGGCTTATTGAGAAAGTCGTTGCCTTTCCCATATGCTGGATTGTTGCCCCTAATTTTTCTTCTAGCAGTTGTATGGTAGCTGGTTTAATTCCTAGTTCCTTGATCCATTCAATTTGATTTTTGTACATGGTGATAGATAAAGATCTAATTTCACCTTTCTGCAAGTGACTGTCCAGCTTTTCCAGCACCATTTGTTGAATAGGCTGTAATTCTTCCATGTTATAATTTGAACCCCTAGTTAAATATAAAGTGTTTATAGATTTGTGGGTTTGTCTGAGAGTCTTCTATTCCATTAGTCTTCTTGCTTATTTTGATACCAATACCATATTGTTTCTGTTACTACAGTTCTATAGTATAATTTTAGATTTCTGGTGTTACAAAACCTCCTGTTTTGTCTTTCTTAGTAATATTTTGGCTGTTTTGTGTTTATTATTCCAAATGAACTTGAATTTTGCTTTTTTTATATCTCTAAAGAATGACATTAGTATCTTGATGGAGATTTCATTGAATCTGTATAGCACTTTTGGCAGAATGGTCACTTTAATTGTAATTCTGCCTTACCAAGAACATGGAGCATCTTGCCATCTTTTCAGGTCTTTGATTTCTTCAACATTCGATGATCTTCATTGTAGAGATCTTTTACTTCCCTTGTTAGAGTAATTCCCAATTATTTTATTTGTTTTTAGAATATTGTGAATGGGATCAGTTTCCTGATTTCTTCTGCCCTATAATTGTTGGCATATAGGAAAGCTTTTGATTTGTGGGTATTGATCTTGTAGTCTGCCACTTTGCTAAGTCTGTTTATAAGCAGTTTTCTGATGGAGTTGTTTTTGGGTCTTCCAGATATAGTATCATATCATTATCAGAAAGGGATAGTTCACGTCTTCTTTTCCTAATCTTATCCCTTTGATTTCCTTCTCTTGCCAGATTGCTCTGACTAGGGTCTTAAGGACTATGCTGAATAAATGTGTTGAGGGCAGACAGTCTTGTTTTGTTTCCAAGTTTGGTGGAAATAGTGAAAATGCTTTCAGCTTTTCTCCATTTAGCAATATACTAGCTGTGGATTTGTCATATATGGACTTTACATAGCTAATATTCATTTCATTGATCCCTATCTTCTTCACAGTTTTGATTATAAATGGGTGCTGGATTTTATCAGCGGACTTTTCTGCATCGATTGAGATGATTGTATGGTTTTTGTCCTTAATTTTATTTAAGTGCTGAATCACATTTATTGAATTGCAAATGTTGAACTACCCTTGTATCCCTGGAATGAAGTCCACTTGACTGTGATGAATTATCTTCTTGATGTGTTTTTGAATGAGGTTTGCTAGAATTTTATTAAGGATTTTTGCATCTATGTTCATCAGGGATTTTGGCCTTTAGTTTTTGGTTTTTGTTGTGTCTTTTTTGGATTTTGGTATCAGGGTTATGCTTGCCTCATAAAAAGCGTTTGAGAGAGTTCCCTCCTTTTCATTCTCTTGGAATAGCTTCACAAGTAGAGGTGTCAACTCCTCCTCATAGGTGAGGTTAAACTCAGTGGGGGAAATCCATCAGGTCCTGGGCTTTTCTTCTTTAGAAAGCTTTTAATTGATATATGGATTTCACTGCCTGTTATTGGGCTATTGAGGCTTTCAATATGATCCTATGTCAATTTGGGAATGTTGTAGGTGTATAGAAATTTGTGCCTGTATTCCAGTTCATCTAATTTAGAGGAACATAGGTTTTTAAAATAGGTATTGATAATCCTTTGGATTTCTGTGGGGTAAGTGGTTATCACTCCCTTTTCATTGGTGAATTTGTTGATCTTCTTCATTTCCCTCCTACTTTTCGAGAGATTGGGTAGGGATATGTTGATTTTATATAGTTTTTTGATGAACCAGCTATTTGTTTCAATGATTTTTCTTTTCTTTTTGTTCTTGATTCATTAATTTCAGCTCTGATCTTGATTTTTTTTCCTGTATTCTGCTGACTTTGGGATTAGATTGTTCTTCCTTTTGTAGGGATTTGGGGTGGAGCATAAGTTATTTGGGGAATCTCTCCTGATTTTTAATGTAATCATTCAATGCTGTAAAATTTCTCCTTAAGAATGCTTTCATTCAAGGGGCTGGAGTGGTGACTTGGGGGGCTGGAACAGTGGCTCGGTGGTTATAGCGCTTGCCTGGCATGTGCAAGTATGTGAGTTCAAATCCCAGCACCACATACACAATGAAGCATCAGAGCAAACAAAATCCACACAAAGAACTAAATAAAATGATTCTCTATTTCTCTCTCTGTCATTGTCTCTCTCTCTTTAAAAATATTTTTTTAAAAAAAGAAGAATGCTTTCATGCCATCCCAAAGGTTTCAATATATTGTGTCTTCTTTCTCATTTGCTTCCAAAATTTCTTGATTTCAGCTCTCATGACTTCTTGGATCCATTCTTCATTTAATAGGGTGTTATTCAATCTCCATGTATATATGTATTTTCCTTTATAATTTTTGCTGTTAATTGCTAAGATCATGACATCATGGTCTGATACCACACATGGGATAATACCTAATTTTTTTTAATCTTGCTGAGATTTCCTTTGTGATATGATCTATTTTGGAGAAGGACTCATGTGCTGCTGAGAAGAAGGTGAACTCAACTAATTTGAGGTTGAATATTCTACAGATGTCTGTTAAGTCCATTTGATTTATAGAGTTGTTTAGGCTGTAGATCTCTTTATTGTTTATTTGCTTTGTTGAATTATCTATTGGTGATAGAGGAGTATTAAAGTCTCCCAGTATTATTGGGTTGGGTTCCACAAGTGGTTTTATGTCATGGAGTATTTTCTCCACACACTAGGAAATGTTGGTATTTGTAACATAAATATTTACTATGGTTATAGCTTCCTGATATATTGTTACCTTTACCATGATGCAGTAGCCTTTTTATGGCTTCCAGTTAAATTTTGGTTAAAATCTACTTTGTCAGATATAATATTAGAATACCTGCTTGCTTTCTTGGGCCATAAACCTGGTACATTTTTTCCCCATCCTTTCACACTCAATCTGTGGATTTCTCTGACTATAAGATGGGTCTCCTGTAAGTAGTGTATTGCTGGCTTATGTTTTTGATCCAATATGCTAATCTGTGTCTTTTGATTGGGGCATTGAGACCATTCACATTCAGTTTTTTAATAGTTATGTGGTTGTGGTTCATAGTCATCATGTTTTATTAGTGAGTTTTGTGCTGTCTTGGTTGTCTTTTTGATAGCATGTACTTTTATTGAATTTCCTCTGTGGGTTTTCAGGATTGTTTGCTTGTTCTTGTATCTGAAGTTCATTTTTCAGAGTTTTTTCTAATGCTGGTTTTCTGTTCATGAATGCTGCAAGTTTGATTCTATTGTGAAATGTTCTTATTTCCCTATTAAATCTGAAACTGAGTTTTGCTGGGTGTAGTATCCTTAGCTGCAGGTTGTGGTCATTCAGAGATTGAACTATTTCCTTCCAGGATCTTCTTGCTTCTAGGGTTTGAGTTGAAAAGTAAAAGATGATCCTTATTGGTTTGCCTCTGAATGTGATTTGGTGTTTTTCTCTTGCAGTTTTAAATATTTTCTTTGATTTTCCTGTTATAGATTTTGAATATGATGCATCTTGGTGAGCTTCCCTTTTGATTCAACTGATTGGGTGTCCTATAAGCTTCTTTGATGAGTATATCAGACTCTATTTTAATATGGGAAAGATTTTCTTTAACTCTTTCATTGAGAATGTCTTTTATGTCATTCATTTGATTTTTCA
The DNA here is from genome assembly GCA_004027875.1 of Aplodontia rufa. NCBI lineage: Eukaryota > Metazoa > Chordata > Mammalia > Rodentia > Aplodontiidae > Aplodontia > Aplodontia rufa. Next base: position 17,069 of record PVKS010009634.1, on the reverse strand, counting down.
ATTTCTTCTTTATCCCAATTACTCTTGGATTGTTTCTTCTGATTTCATCCCAGATATTTTGAAAATTCTGCTCATGCTTTGTGAGTTTTTTTTTCTTTTCTATTCTGTCATCTATGTGCTCAAGCTTACCCAGCCTATTTCCATTGTCAGAAGTTCTTTCTTCTAGAACTGAGATTCTGTTTTCTGTAGAGGTTAGTCTATTAAATTTTTCCATCATTACTCTGATATGATTGACTGAAGATTTTTGCTCTGTTACTTCCTTTTCTGTATGTCCATTTCTTTCATAATAGAGTTCTTCTCTTGAGTTTTCTCCTTTCATTAAATCTTCTTTTAGTTCATTGTTTCTATTGTAATTTTTCTAGGTTTTCATACCACTCCTTGCCTGTGGGCTCCTTGGTTGGGGAGTTGTGGGTTTAAGGTGAACCTTTTCTAGTTTGATTCCTCAGTTTTGAAGAGCTTCTTCTGGATCTTTGAATTGAGGTTCTGTATGCTGAAGCAAGGCAGGCCTCCAGGTGCTTCTCCTTGCTAATAAAAGGTTGGATCTGACACCACCCATCTGATGTCCACCTTCTTCCAGAAATCTGCTTATTCCTCTAGCTTTGTTTTGTAACACCTTTTGGATCAAGGCTCCAACACATGGATCTGTAACCCGTTGGGATGTGGTTAAGCCCATTGGATTGTTGAAGCATAGCAGTGGGAGTGTATCACTGTGTCCTGGGGTCTTAGAGTCATTGGGTGGGCCAGAATGGGCCTGCATGAGAGCCTCAACTGGACTTGTGATCCTTGGTTTTGGGAACAGGCCTAATGTATATGGATCTCGAAGGTATGTGCTTCTGCTTCTTAGTTCCATGTGCAGGGTTCTCAGGCTGTCCTTAGCAACTGCTGGCTTGGTACCAGAATCCTGTACTCCTACAATACGTGGGTGAGGTAGCTCTGGGTGGGGGTCCTCCTTGGGTGTTTCCTGGTTGCCTGCTGGCCTGGGACTGGAGTCCTGGTCCTGCAATAGGTGGGCAGGGCTGGTTTAGGTGGGAGGGAGATCCTCCTTGGAGCTATCCTGAGAGCCTGCTGGCCAGGACCTGCTTTTCAATCTTTTTAATCACAAAGAAATGACAAATATGTAAGGTAATATGTATGCTAAGTAGCATGATTTGATAATTTCCCAATGTATACTCTTGTTGAAACATTACACTTTCACCCTGTACAATTATTGAGTTATTGAAAAATAAATGAACAAAACCCCCCAAACAAGTAAAATATGAATTATGCTTCTATTCTAAAAGTGTATCTATTAATCCAGTTTATTCATTAGTGTTATTCTAATCTTTTCTTTCCATCTTGATCATATATCTGGATATTGTTTCCAACATTACAGGTAGGATCTTGAAGTCTTCCACTGTTAAGATATTTGCTGTTGATTTCTCTCTTCAGTTTTGCTAAAGTATGCCTAATACATTTAGGTGCTCTGTAGTCAAGTGCATATGTATATATAATTGCTACATTTTCCTAGTAGAGTTGCCTTTTTAGTATTTGTCTTTTTGTGACGTTTTCTTTTATAATTATAGTGATTCCTTCTCTTTTGGTACCATTTCCATAGATCGTCTTTTTCTATCATTTTGTTTTCAGCCTATGTGTGTCCTTTGATCCAAAGTGAGGTTCTTTTTTATGTTTATGTGTGTCTTTAATCCATTAATCTACTCTAAGTGCCTTTACTGGAGAGTTTAACACACTTATAAAGCAATTGATGGGTAAGGATTTACTATTGCCATTTTGTTGGTTGTTTTCATTTATTTCTTGTAGTTCATGTGTGTTTTCCTCTCTTGATGTCCTCCTTTGTTTTGTGTTGATATGATGGTGTTTGATTTCCTTTGTCTTTTTCCTTCAGGTAGCTTCTATATACTTTACTGATTACAAATATTTTGTATATTCATAAGATATCCTATAGTTTTAGCAGTCTTTTAAACTAATAAATTGAATACAAAAACACAACTTCTCTCCCCTAACATGCATTTTATTGCAGTCATCAGTTTCCATCAATTAGTATGGCTTATGTTTTATCATATTTTTGGTTGAAGTAATTTTAAAAACTTTTTAGTTTTAATTTTAACTTTTAAAGTAGAATTAAATGATTTGCCCACTATTACAGTAATACAACATTATTATTACTCTGCATATTCTAAGAACAAATTCTATCCTTTCTTATGTCCTGTTGTTGCTATTTAATATCTGTTATGGTTTGGGTCTGGAATGTCCCCAAAATTTTCATGTGCTTGGGGGTGGGGGGAACTTTGGGGAAGTGTTTAGATGGTGAGGGCTCTGACCTCATTGGTAGATTTACCAATTGATACCTAAATGAACTACTGGGGGACAGGACCTAGTTGGAGAATGTAGGTCACTGAGTGGATGTCCTGGAAGGGTTATCTTTTTCTCAGCCCCTTTCTTTCTTTATGTCTCTCTGCTTCCCAACTTCCATGAGCTGATCAGTTTTCCTCTGCCACCCTTTCAATCAAGATGTTTTGTCTCACATCAACTGGAAGGTGTAGAGCCATCTGGACATGGACTGAATCCTCTGAAACCATGAGCCAAAATGAATCTTTCCTCCTCTAAGTTTCTTTTGTCAGATATTTTGGTAATAGCAATGAAATGCTAACTAATACAAAAATTGGCAACAGGCATGGGTTGTGGCTGTGATTATACCTGACTGTGTGGTTCAGAAATATTTGGAATTGATTTACAGAATAAGTCTGGAAAGTTTGGCAAGGTGACTAGAGAACCCCTAGAATGTTGTATACAGCATCAATTGGCAATTATGGTGTGAGTTTGGAAGACAAAAATTACAGACAGAAATGTGGACCATAAATACTGTGTTCATGAGATTTAAAACAAAAATGAAGACTCTACCTGGATTTGGAAAACAGGTCATTTATGTTACATTCTGGCCAAGAATTTGTCTACATTTTGCCCATGTCTTATGACTTTTTGTGAGGTTGAATTTAAAGATTACAGACTAGTTAATCTGGCCTGGGAAATTCCAAGGCAGTGCAGTATTTAGGCGAAGGCATAGGTATTGCAGGCATCTTTTATCCAGGTTTACTGTGATAATCAAGAGCAGAAAGTAGAGGAGAAAGATTAGAAAAAGTTGTAGTTTGGCCACAAGACTGCACACAAAATTGGGGTCAGGAAAATATGATTGCTGAGGTTAGTGCCATTAAAGAGAAAGCAATAGGTTTCACAGAAACAGTAGGAAAGATTCTCTGAGGGCATCTTAGTAATCAAATCCCACATATGATGGGCTCAAGTGGGTAAAAGTGAAAATTTATTTGAAAAATGTTGCTTTGACAAGAGGATCCCAGTGCCCCCAGCTTCCTCAGGGCCAACTAGAAAGGTGTATCCCCAGGATGTGTTTCACCGTGCTCAGATGTCCAGGCACTCAGAGGCAACTGCAACCATGGTCCAAGGGGGCCCAGCTACTTCTTGGGCTGGCAGCAGACCTTGACATCATCCCTGTCATTCTGGTTCTGCAGAAATGCAGTTGCTGGAATTGGGGGGTCATACAGGCTTCCTCCAAGATTTCAAAGGAAGACCTGGCAAGTCAGGAAACTTAGCAGGTCAGAATCCCTGCAGGCAGCCCCTGAGAGGGTGATACATTAAGCTATGAGAGTGAAGTAAAAACTGAAATGGAGACAGACCCCAGGAATTCAGTAGATGCCAAGGATATGGACTATCCCCCAAGGAAACTACAGGACAAGAAAGACACCACATGGGTAGCACTCAGCAAGGTCAAAGGGGATGCCCAAGACCTTTGGAGCTCACATTTTACCACCATGTAGGCAGATAAGGAGTTATAAGACCTATGGTTTGCCCAGTTGGGTTTTGGTCTTTCTTTGGTCCATTTCTTTTTTCTAGGCTCCTATTCCTTTCTTTCTGAATTGAAATGTCTACTCTGCCATTGTATGGAGGAAGCATGTAGCCTCGAAAAAAATTTATAGGACCTCATAGCTAAGAGTTTGCCTTGAGTCTTAGAAGAGACTCAGAACTTGGACTTTTGAGCAATACTGGAACTATTAAGACTGTGGGGACTCTCAGAGATGGACTGAATGAATTTGAGATGCATATGAACTTTGGTGACTCCAGGGGCAGAATGTTATGGTTTAGATCTTGTTCAGGCCTCATGTGCTCAGAAGTGGGGCTTCTGAGAATTGATTAAATCACAAGGCCTCTGACCTCATCAGTGGATTAATCGATTGACACCTAAATGGACAACTGGGAGCTGGGACCTAGTTGGAGAAAGCAGGTCCCCGGGAGCATGCCCTGCATGGGTTTGTCATCTCCTGAGCATCTTCCTCTCTCTCCTTTCCAAATGCTATGAGTTGAACAGATTTCCTCTGCCACACTCTGTCAACATGATGTTCTGTTTCACTTCATGCCTAAAGGAATGGAACTGGCCAACCATGGTCTGAATCCTCTGAAACCATGAGCCAAAATACATCTTTCATCCTTTAAGTTGTTCTTATCAGGTATTTTGGTCACAGTGAGGAAATGTTGACTCATGCAGCAGCCTTTTAGTGCAACTGAAGAATGAATGCTTTTTAGTGTTTCTTGTAAAGTATCTCATGTGATGATGAACTCCGAGAGTTTGTATCTCTTCTTAATGTTTGAAAGAGAATTCTGGTGGATCCAGTAATTTTGAGTTATAAGGTGCTTATTTTTTCTTATTTTTTCAGCATTTTGAATATATCATCCCACTCATTCTTGGCCTGCAAAATTTTTGCGAAGTAATTAACTGATAATATTATGGGAATTACTTTGCATGTGAGATGTCTCTTTTCTTGCTGTTTTCAGAATTCCTTCTTGTATTTTATAATTTGATAATAACTGTATTAGTGTAAATTTCTTTGGGTATTTTATTTGATGTCTTTGTTATTCTTGGATCTAGATGTTTGTTTTATTCCCTACATTTAGGAAGTTTTCAACCATTAATTCTTTGAATAAATTTTCTAGTCCTTTCCTCCTCTTACTTCCTTCTAAAATGTGTATATATTGGTCCACTTAAAGATATTGAATAATTCCTTTAAGCTTTGTATACTCTTTCATGCTTTTGAATATTTACTCCTCTAGCTGCATTATTTCCTATGTCTTGTCTTCAAGTTCACTGATCTTTCATTCTGCTCAACCTAGTCTGTTGTTGAATTTCTGGTGAATTTTTCTGTTCAGGTTATTTTTAGCTTCATAATTTGTATTTGGTACCCTTTAATTTTTTTATGTGTTCATTAAAATTTTCAGTTTTACATGTTTTTCTGTTGACGTCAATGAATATCTTTATGGTAATTATTTTGAATTGATATCAAATCAATTATAAATCTATTTCATTAGGGTAAGTTTGTGGATATTGATTTTATTCTTTTGTTAGGAATATTTTTGCCCAGTTCTTTATTTTCCTTAACTCTTCACGTTGGCATCTGAATATACCTCTCTCAATTTTTAGGACTGGCCTTATACAGAAGGTTACCACAAATCAGCCCCTTCAGATGTTATAAGGGTCTCTAGAACTTCTTTCCTCCCCAGGAAGAATCAAGCACCTCTGTGTTTGTTTGCTTTGTGTTGAATTACAGCAAGGAAAGAGCGATGGTAGTTACCAGTATGAGGAATGATTTTTCCCGAGTAGCTAAACAGACAGACCATTGAAAGCTTCAATATTAGACAAATGTTAGTTCTTTGAGCATCTTCAGAGAAGCTGGGGTGCTGGGCACATGGAATAACTTTTATTTTCCAAAGGGGAAAACTTGAGAACTGGGATTTTTGTCTGTTCAATCTGTGCTGAGTAGAGGGAATGATTAGTGATTTCTATCAGTCCATGCTGCTGCCTATATTCTTCCTTTGGGTGGATTGACTGTGCTGGACTTGCTGAGCTCACAGAGTGGCAAGACAAAAATAATTTTTCTATGAAGTTGCTCTGTCGTGGAAAAATTGGAGCAGTGGATTCATGGACTAACACCTTTGCTGACCTGTGTGAAGTTGGGAACTATGGATCTCTTCCTGACCACATGGCTCTGCATGGGGATAGAGTCTTTTGCATATCTCCCTACTGGCTTAAGTCAGTCTGCTTTTTTCATTTTCCCAGGCAGGAGGGACTTTTGTCTAATTTCTGCTTTCCCAAAAAGGCAGTTTATTTAGGAATTTTGCTGAATCCATTTGTTTGTGGAAGAAAGAAGATCTAGGGTTTTCTAACTCTGCCATATTGCTGATTTCACACATAGCTTTTTTTTTTTCCAAACAGACTTCTGTAACTAAATATATTTAGTTCAAATTTTGTTTAGCTTTTAAGTACCTGATATTGTCTCTTTTAAGACCTGGTATAATAGTGAGTTAGGGCTCTATCCTTTTAATTGTTTGAAATTAGATAAAGTAATTCAGATGATAGTCAATTCTATAGCAAATTGACATGACAAATGATAACAAGCCAGCACATGTAACTCTCCAAGAAAGAAGGTTGTATAATTTAATGTGAAGGATATAGAAAAATAACTCAAAGTAATCATACAAATATGAAAAGGCTACCGCAAACCTGATGATCTGCAGTATAGAACCATGAGCCAAAAAAACATTTATCATCCTCTTGAATCAGTGCACTTAATAAGGCCATCTAGAGTCATAGCACTTGACCTTAAAAGTGCTCAAATAGCAAGCTCCATATTTTATTTCTATTCCTTTATTTTTCTGTACAAATTCAACCCATATGTGTCTGCTCTCTCTGTACTCCCAAGAGGAATGTTAAATCATTATAGGTCAATGGCAGCACTTGTACTTCAAACAAGCCCACAGATGGCAGAATCCTAGTCTAATTCCCCAGGCCTGCAAATGCTGCAAGTGACGACCAAATATGGTTTGCTGCATCCATTGTTTCTGATTTAATATTTGACAAGTCTTTGGGCACTATGTTAACAACTTCCAACGGTATCTTTAAGGAACCAGCATAGTAGATTATACTTGTTTTGCATGTTACTATGCACACAGCTGGCAGCCACAAGAAGACAAAATATAGGGAATATTCCTTCTCTATTAAGTTCCTTCTGCAGGTGTCATTTCAGTGTTTTAGCCATCTGGTATTCTGCAGAATAGAATCTCAATAGGAAAGATTTATTCAGATACAAGCTGAATAAAAATCTCCTCCAAATAAAAGTATTAAATGGCCAATAAAACAAATACCATATTTCATTTATTTGTTTTTATATGCTGTCATGTGAAGTGAAAGTGTTATCAAGTTTTAGCAGATCTTTTTGGAAAAGATACATAGGAAATAATGCTGATTTTGGTCTATCCTCTATGAAAATTTTGTAACGTTTGTGAAAAGTTATCTATTCCAAAGGAATATTGGACCTCAAAATCAAACATATTTTTATTTCTTCTGCATTTGTTTTGGAAAAGGTTTAATGGATGGGAACAGCAAAAAAGTATTTTTAATCTTTTTCCATAATAAATTATTAGGGCATTAGTTGAGGTAGAGAACCGTTTTTATTTATTTCTTTGTTTTTCAAAAATTTTAGTGTGCACTAGTTCTATTTGATAGGATGGTAAAGGGAGTAAGAAAGACTATCCAATCTTCATTTCACATGTAAAAACATAACTCATCTCATATACTTAATAGATGGGAGTACCTGGGCTAAATGCAGGATTCATCTCATTTTTCTTTCCTTTACTTCACTGTGCTAGAACATTAGGTCTAGAAAAAAATTATAGAGAAATGAAGATCTTGTTATTATTAAAACTCAATATGGCAGAGACAGAATATGCAGTTGGAGATACTTTAAACCCTTTGCCTCTGCTTCATCACCTGTAAAATGATCTACTGCTAAATACAAAATTGAAGGAGGTAGTATGTGTAAAGTACTTTTGTCAATCCCTGTTCAATGGATTTTTAAATAATTTTTATTATTTGCTTAATGTCAGAAATATGACTGAAATAATGAGAGAACACCAGTCTTCTAGAAATTTTAGTTTTGGTATCTAGTGAAAAATGGCATTTGTGTAATGTAACCCATGTTTTATTTCTGAAAATCCCTATACATTATTCTATCAAATATGGGATGTTTTAGTCTTACCTTTCCCATAAATGCAAAGGTGGATTGTAGGTGAGCCCAGATTTACAACTGTTCTTTTTGGGAATTGTGTAGGTCCTGGGGTTGTATGATATACATAAGGGAACCAGTCCTGGGTCCACGTTGTTTCCATTCCATTGTATAATATGCAGAAATTATTAGAAAACATTAACTGAATAAACTCTTCCTTTGTAGGCTATATGATGAATTCATTAGGTAAAAGTACTTTGGGGAATTAAGCATTCTTGGGACCAAGTTCCCACTCTGTCATTTATTTAGTTATTGATAATTTGAATGAATAAAAGCTGCACTAATATCCCATTGTGAATTGCACTTTTAGATATTCCCTTTCCACACTTGCTTTAACTAATGAACACGAGTGATTATGAGACAAGCAGTGTTTTGTTAAGCATTCATACATTGGGATTGTTTTCTGGCTTTTCTAGAGAAGCTGGTGGCCATCAGCCTGGTGGCAGTCATCCTGGTAGCCCAAGTGGCACTGAAATAACTGCCAGACATGTCAGTAAGACTGTGTACTATGCTTTCCAGCCACAGCCAAGTCAATCCAGAAGAACCACAGAGACAATCATAATATTGTGAAAAGTAATCAGTGTTTTCCGGGTTAAATCATTTACCTTTTAGGTGATTTGTTATTCATCAGACACCAACGGATACTACAAATATTATTTATTCTCAATTTCTTCACACATAATGGTCTTAAATTTGCTTTATAGTGAATTGATTGATTTTCATTCAATTCATACTCACCTAAAACATCAGAGTGTGACCTTATTTGGTTTTTGTTGAGTGTTTGTGTGTGTGTGTATATGTGTATGTATGTTCCTGGGACTGGAACCCAAGGCATTATACATGCTAGGCAAGTGCTGTATCACTATCAGTGTACTTATATCACTGCAAAGCTGTATCACTGAAGTGTATGCCCAGACCAGAATATGACCTTTTTAAGAAATAGAGTCTTTGAAGATGTAAGTAAGGTAAGGATTAAGATGATATTGTAGGGGCTGGAGCAGAGGCTCAGAGGTTACAGTGCTTGCTTGCCATGCACAAGTACACAGGTTCAAACCCCAGCACCCACATACACAACTAAGTCTCGGAGCAATGAAAGCCATGTGAGAAACTCAATAAAAAAAAATTGATTCTGTCTCTTTATCTCTCTTTCTCACTGTCTTTCTCTCTTAAAAAAGATATTGACTTGTAAGTCAATCATAAAAAAAATGATATTGTATTGAATTAGGGTTGGCCCTAAATTCAACAGGAATTTCTTTTCAGAGACAGGAAAGGACACAGAGAATACATAGCAGAGCAGAGAAGAGGAGATGAAGATAGAGGCAGGGTTTGGAGTAATGTACCTACCAGTTAAGGAACACCAAAAATTGCTGGGCAATCCCTAGAAGAGAGGCAAAAAACTGACTTTTTTTTCAGAGCCACCAGAAAGAAATAGTACTGTTAGTATGTTCATATTTGACTTTTGGCCTCCAGAGCTGTGAGAGAATTCAAGAATTCAAGAATTCTTTTTTTGTTGTAAGTCACAAACTCCATGGCAATATGTTATGACAACCCAACACACTCTCACACACACCTGAGTTCATGAGTCTTAATATAGTAAAACAGTATGTGATTAGCACATAGTGCAATACCTGGAATGTAGAAATCCTTAACAAAATTTTATTGCTTTTCTTATCATTCATATTTTATTGTAAACTCCCATAACAACTTCTGTTTTTTTGAAACCACAGAACCTAGCATAGTGTCTAAAACATACATATTTAATATTTGAAAAAATAACTGATTTAGAAGGTATCTTTAATTTGGTGAATGTAAAAGCTTCAAAGAATTCTACGCTAAGAAAGGGAGGGGAACTCTGTTTAGGAACAGCACATCTGGCACTAAGAACCCCATTCAAAGGTCATCACTATTGAATCCTTAGCTCATCTACTTTGATCACATCCTTAATATCCACCAGAGAAAGTCAAGGAGGAGGCAGGAAGGACAGCAATAGAGAGAAAGGGAAAATGTGTATGTCAAGAACAACATCTAAGAAGGTTACCTTTTACATAATTTCTTCCACTATTAGATTTTAGCCTTCAGGATGGTTATTCAGAGCTGTGAACATAAATATCTCCAGGTTGGCTCCCTCTCTGGTCAGGAATTCTCTGATTTCTACCATTTTGAACACCTGCCTTAAGCTAAAAGTTTCACTTATGCAATGAACCTTAGCTCAGTGACCAAGTTAGATAATTTCTGAGAACACAGGAAAATGAGTCTGGTTTCCATATGCAGTAAATTAGAGAGTCACAGGCAGGATGTAGTTTTCCCTAAGATAGAATAGGGGCTATTAATTTCATAGTTCAGTCATAGTAACTCAGTAATTCATATGCATTATATTAGCCACAGGTCAAAAGTACCAGATAATAAGTAGATAATACATTAGATGGAATTGTGTGTGTATTTTATTTATTTTTTCTTTCACTTTGCAAATAAGTAGTTTATGATTGTCACCAGTGCCCTTTCTAACCTGCTACTGATAGCATGAGAAAATGGAAGAATATATTTACATTAGCATTTATATAAGATTTTCTATTTACTAAGCACTTTAGTAAAGTTTATATTTTTCTTTTCCTTAACACAAAAAGGTTAAAAAAGTGCCTAGGGTCACATTGAAAATTAATGGCATGATCCTAGCAATCAACAGTAAAAATCATAACAGAAAACACACACATTCATGGAGATTGAATAATACCCTATTAAATGAAGAATGGATCCAAGAAGACATGAGAGAAGTAATCTAAAAATTCTTGGAAGAGAATGAAAATGACACAACACATCAAAACCTCTGGCACAGCATGAAAGCCTTCATAAGAGGAAAATTTATAGCACTGAGTGCCCACATTGAAAATGAAGAGAGATCCCAAGTAAATAAGCTTATGCTCCATCTCAAAGCCCTTCAAAAGGAAGAATAATCTAACCCCAAAGCCAGCAGAAGACAGGAAATAATCAAGATCAGAGCTGAAATCAATGAAATTGACAACAAAAAAAAAAAAATGATGAAACAAAGAGCTGTTACTTTGAAAAATAAGATAGACCCCTAGTGAATCTAACTAAAGGAGAAATGAAGCAAATCAATAAAATCTCCAATGAAAAGGGAACAATCACCACTGACCCCACGAAATCCAACAAATTATAAGATCATATTTTGAAAACCTATACTCCTCCAAACTTGGTAATTTGGAAGAAATGGATAAATTTCTTGACACATACAACATCCCTAAATTGAACAAGGAGGATATTGAATTCCTAAATAGCCCAAACACAGGCACTGAAATCCATATTGCTATTAAAAGTCCACCAAAGAAGAAAAGTCCAGGACCTGATGGCTTCCCTGCTGATTTTTACCACACTTTTGAGGAGGAACTAACACCTCCCCTTATTAAGTTATTTCAAGAAATTGAAAAGGAGGGAACTCTCCCATCCACTTTCTATGAAGCAACCATAACTCTGATACCAAACTCGACAAGGATACATCAAAAAAAGAAAACTACAGACCAATATTCCTGATGAACCTGGATGCAAAAATACTTAACAAAGTCCTAGCAAACCATATTCAAAAACTTATAAAGAAGATAATCCATCATGATCAAGTGGGCTTCATCCCAGGAATGCAGGACTGGTTCAACATAGACAAAACAACTAATGTAATTCACCACTTAAACAGAATAAAGGACAAAAACCATATGATCATCTCAATGGATGCAGAAAAGGCCTTTGACAAAACCCAGCTCCCTTTTATATTCAAAACTCTAGAGAAGATAGGATTCAAAGGTTCATTTCTGAACAATGTAAAGGCTATTATGCTGAACCCTCAGCTAGTATAATACTAAATGGAGAAAAGTTGAAAGCATTTCCACTAAAATCAGGAACAAGACAAGGCTGTCCACTCTCACCACTTTTATTCAATATTGTTCTTGAGACCCTAGCTGGAGCAATTAGGCAAGAGAAAGAAATCAAAAGGATAAAATAGGAAGAGAGGAAGTCAAGCACTCTTTTTGCTGATGACATGATCCTGTATCTGGAAGATCCAAAAAACTCCATCAGTAAACTGCTTGAACTTATAAACAGATTTAGAAAAGTGGCAGGATACAAGATCAACACACATAAATCAATAGCTTTCCTATACAATAGTAATAATAGGATGAAGAAATCAGGAAATCAGTTCCATTCACAATATCTTCAAAAAGAATAAAATACTTGGGAATTAACCTTACAAGGAAATCAAAGATTTCTACATTGAAAATTATTAGTCATTGAAGAATGAAATCCATGATGACCTAAGAAGATGGAAAGATGTCCCATGCTCTTGGTTAGGCAGAATTAATATAATAAAAATGGCCATTCTACCAAAAGCTCTGTATAAATTTTATGCAATCCTTGTTAAGATACCTATGTCATTCTTTACAGACATAGAAAAAGAAATTCTCAAAATAATTTGGAACAATAAAAAAACTTTGCTTAATAATAACAAAACATTACTAAGCAAGAAAGACAAAACAGGCAGTTTTGTCGTACCAGGTCTAAAATTGTACTATAGAGGTATAGTAACAAAGACAGCATGGTATTGGTACCAATATAGGAAAGAAGACCATTAGAATAGAATAGAAGACCCTGAAACAAACCTTCAAATCTTTAAATATCTGATTTTTGACAAAGGGGGACAAAATATTACATGGAGGAGAGACAGCCTCTTCAACAAATGGTGCTGGACAAACTGGATAGCCATTTGAAGAAAGTTGAAATTAGACCCATATCTTTCTCCTTGCATGAGAATCAAATCAAAATGGATCAAGGAGCTAGGAATTAAACCAGCTACCTTGCAACTGATGGAAGAGAAATTAGGTCCAATACTTCAGCATTTGGGATTAGACAAAGACTGTCTCAATATGTCTCCTAAAGTAAAGGAAGTAAGGTCAAAAATCAGTGAATGGGATGCCATTAAGCTAAAAAGCTTTTGCACTGCCAAGGAAACAATCAAGAGTCAAGAGGTTTCCTATGGAAATGGAGAGAATCATGGACTATGTTTCCTCGGACAGGGGCCTCATATCCAGAATCTACAAAATCCTCAAAAACCTCAATTACAAAAACACAAACAACCCAATCAATAAATGAGCCAAAGAGTTAAATAGAAACTTCTCAACAGGGGACATTGATCAAGCCAATGAATACATGAAAAAGTGCTCTAAATCACTAGCAATCAGAGAAATGGAAATGAAAAGTACATTGCGATTTCCCCTCACACCAGTCAGATTGGCAAAATGAAGAAAATAAACAATAATAGATGCTGGAGGGGTTGTGGAGAGATAGGCACACTAGCACACTGTTGATGGAACTGCAGACTGGTACAGCCCCTCTGGAAAGCAGTGTGGAGAATCCTCAAAAAAGTAGGGATGAGCCCACCGTATGATCCTGCTGTTCCTCTTCTGGGTATTTTTCCAGGGGATTTAGAATCAGCACATTACAGTGACACAGAAAAATCAATATTCATAGCAGCTCAATTGACAATAGCTAAATTATGGTAACAACTCAGATGTCCCTCACTGGATGAGTGGATCCAAAAACTGTGGTGCGTATATACTATCCAGTTCTACTCAGCAATTAGAAACAATGATATTGTAGCCTTTGAAGGTAAATGGATGGCTATGGAAGAAATCATGCTGAGTGAAATCAGCATAACCCAGAGAACCAAGGTTCGAATATCTTCACTCATCTGTGGAAGCTGGAGGTAGACCCTGATCATTGAGAATGGAGGTCTATTATCATCTTTTAAATCTGGATAAGGTGTAATATCATACAACCTAAGGCCTTTGTAGAGATGTATTGGGAAGGAGTGCGGGGAAGGATAAAGGTGGGTAAGTAGGGAGGCTCTTGCGGGTAAATCCAATCTTCAGAATTTATAGATATATTATTTCGTTAGAAGCTTGTTTGATTGTTCAACAGATAAATTTCTGAATAAAATAAAAGAAATTAATGGCAGAGCTGAGATGAGCTCTAAATGTATGTTAGGATTGGTTTACTGAGCACAATAGTGTCTCCAAATTAACCAGACTAAGTCTGTCATCACTGAGAGGAAAGTGAGTTGGTTAGATTTCTGAAAAATTTTTAGAAACTCATTTTTAATACAAGCAGTCTCTGAAGCTATGATTAAAACAATCTTGACCACATTTCAGAAACATCAGATCAAGAACAGTCTGGGCAAGGATTTGAGTCTTTCTTCTGAACTTCACCTATATTCTAACAGCCTACTAGATTGGGAATACCAAATATTGGTGTCTGATAGATTTTCTAAAATAAATCTATCCAAATTTGAAACTTTCCCTGTACACCTGACCTTTCTCCTGCATTCCTTGTGTACATGAGCTACTGTTAAAATATTTTATACTGAGGTAGGAACCTGGAGTCATCTTCCGCATCTCCTTTTCTCTCAGTGCCACAATACGGCTGGTAATCAGGAGCTGGCTATAGTACCTCACCAACACATCTATTCACTGTTCCTTAACTTTGCATATACTGGTTTAGTTCAGGCGCCATTCATTTGTTCCTAACTTACCTCTCTGCCTTCAAGATTCCAGTATCCATGCATCACATTACCAAATATTTAACATACTGTAAAAGAAAACCTTTCATGACCTAGTCCCTACTCACTTGAAACCACCTTAGCCCATATACAACATCTACCAAATGATTCTAATTTTTCAATGTAATATATTTTATAATTTTCTTGTGTCCTTGATTGTGTTTATTCCTTCACTTTATCTAGCAAATTGTTTTTAGATTCAACACAAGTATTACTTCCTCTGTGAAGTCTGTCCTCCCAATAAGAATTTATCTATGTTATTAGAGTGTTCCCTGCACATAGTTCTATCGTATCACCTATAACATTTTTACACACACACACACACACACCATCCTTCTCTTTGTATTAGATTACAAGGGCAAATACTATGTATAACTAAATTTTATATGTCTGGAACTCAGTATAGACATTTGTTTCAAGTTTACTTAATAAAATAACATCTTAATTAAGGGATAAATATTCAATAAACAAAAAGTCATAAGTCAGAGTTAAAATTCTTCTAGAAATTAATCTTATAGCTAATCCAATATGGTCAGTAAATACATATATGTAACTCAGGGTACTTGGTTCTACCCCTTAATAGCTAAATAATCCAAGACAAGTTGCATAATCTTTGTGATCCCTATTTACTCATGTGTGAATTAGGAATAGTAATGACTAACTTCTAAGATTGTTGCAAGGTAAAGTCAGCTTTTAAATAATGCATATAAAATGCTAGCCCAAAATAGGACTCCCAGAGAGTTATACACTTCAAATTTTCTTTTAGGAAGACACAGACATAACTAAAGAAATATCTACTTATTAAATCAACCATTCTCAAAGAGCTCACTGGAGCTCATTATTACTTTAACTACTGAGATGAGCACTATTGGTCTAGAATGTCCTCTTCATGAGGTTAGGGGCTTTGATCTGTTTTGTTCATGACTGTGTTTTTAGCAATTGACACCACCAAAAAATATGGAAATGTATGGATTCATCACAAATTAGGTCATTTCCATGAAGCTTCACTTGATTGATGTAAATTCACCAGCCCTAAAAAATACTCACTTGGAGATTATTGTCCTATCCTTATTAAGTAATGTGTAAAAAATTGTGTATTCAAATGTCGGATATTAATTGCTTTGCTACACTTTCATAAATATACATTGTAGCTCTCCTAAAATTTTCTGCCAGTCTCAGTATCTCTTTGGGTTTAATTTCACTATTTTTAAGTCTTGTAAAGAACAAATGGAACAAGTATTATAAGTAAAATTATAAGTCAAATTCTGGTTTTCAGGTGGACCAGTGACAACGGAATTCTGTTAGATAATATATTTAAAATTTGTATCCTTGAAAGATCTGTATTCATCATGGATTTCTTCAGGGTAGTGGTTGATTTGAAGCGAACATAAGAACTCACCTGAGTTCTGAATTTTGCTACAGGTCCTTCTAACTCATTTTCATTACTGTGAATTGGAGTGAAAATGATAAACATAATTGCTCATTTCTTTCTCTGTTGGTGGAAAAATTTTTTCTTATAAAAGAATTTTTTCTTATGATACAGGAAAATTTTTGTAGATTCACATTTCATTCAAAGTTAAATAAACTGAGAAAAACAGTATTTCAAAGAGAATGAGAGATAACATACTTCCCTAGACATTTCTCAATTTGATTATTTATTAGACCACATTAGATTTTGATTACAATTTTCTTCTAGTATTTTTATTGCTTTTTGTTTTTCAATCGTTGCATTATAATTAATGGGATTAATCATGCCATTTTCTTTCATATGAAAATTTGCTCAGTCTCCTTTCCCAGTACCTTTCCTTTCTCTCACCTCCTCTCCTCACTGATCTGCTTGGTATACTATACTGGTCATCCATCTATTATTGTTACTTTAATTAGTGTTTTATAATTATACACACATATATGCAGGATTCATCGTGGTATATATGTACTTGGTTTTATTTTTTGTTTGGATGATGCTGTAAATCTGCAGGGTTTTGGGAATGCTAAGCAAGCTGTGTACCACTGAACTGCACTCTCAATACTGTTAATATTTTTTATATATGATTTGCATGTCTTCTTTTTGCCTAATCTCATTGTCATGATCTCGCTCTTTTTAAACTGATTGTTCTCCCTTCTTCTGATCTTTTCTCTTACAATTTACCTTATAGAATTTAGTCTGATTATTCTGAAATAGCTACTTTTAAGTTTTATAAAATATCATTTTAATTTTTAATTGATGCATGGTAATTGTAAATATTTATGGATATGTTGTGACATTTCTATGGTCTACACATTATTGAAATGTGAAGATCAGATCAGATCAGGGTAATTGACATATCCAT